>MU225962.1:433816-448331 GCA_018584345.1 Thuja plicata | reverse complement strand
TAAAGTAAAGTGACTTTACTTTATAAAATGAGCCCAAATAATAAATGCTCGCCCACTGAAGCCTGTGACTGGCTAACATCCTCTGAAAGAAGCCTTTAGCCTATCCGGATGGGGGAGATAGACTAACTAGGCGCCATAATGGCCTACTACAGGATTGGGGACATTACAGTCCTCCGTTCCCGGGATTGCTTGCCCTCAAGCAATCTCAATGTAGGGTGCTGCAGAATAGACTCACCCTCCCATGTAGCATCCTCTATTGGTAAGTCCTTCCATCGAATCAAGTATTCTCTGATAGCCCTGTTCCGCTGCTTCTTCTCTCTGATCTCAATCACCTCAGCTGGTACCAAAACCAATTTACCCTCCTCATCAAGTGGAGGTAATCCAACTGAAGGAACTATTTGTTTTCCTATTGCCTTCTTGAGGCAAGACACATGAAAAACATTATGAATCCAGTTGTCGGTCGGCAGCTCGAGCTCATACGCCACCTCACCAACCCTCCTGGAGATGCGGTAGGGACCATAAAATCTGGGCTTGATCTAATCCACTCTTCTTCAAAGAACTCTGCCTGTATGGCTGGAGATGAAGGTAAACCAAATCCCCTGCCACGAAAATCCGCTCTATCCGATGTCGATCAGCATACAACTTTTGTTGATTCTGTGCCCTCTGAATGTTCTCCCTGAGAGACTTAAGGATATCCTGATGGTCCTGTAGCCAGTCTCTCGTAATCGGCGCCCTGCTGTCCTGAAGAGCCAAGTCTATGAAAGATAATGGCTTGCTGCCATAAAGAGCTCGAAATGGTGACATACCAATAGTCATATGATAGGTGGAGTTGTAGCAAAACTCCCCCAAGTACAACCAACTAACCCAAGCCCTCTGCTGCCTCGCTACATAATTCCGAAAATAACCTTTTACCCACTTGTTCACAATGTCCGTCTGACCATCAGTCTGTGGATGGTAACTGGTACTGGGAGTCAATTCGGTACCTGCCAATCTGAACAACTTCTGCCAAAAGGTGCTGAGAAACTTACTGTCCCTGTCACTAACAATGGTCTTGGGAAGACCATGTAGCCTGAAAACCTCTCGAAAGAATAATTTAGCCACCTCCGCAACTGACCAATTTGTTGCGATAGCAAAGAAGTGAGCAAACTTAGTAAGTTTGTCCACCACAACATAAATGTTGTCCTTGCCCTGTACTCTCGACAAACCAGTAATGAAATCCATCGAAATACATTCCCACGCTTGTAATGAGCCCGACCTAGCTCTGCTGTTATTTCAATTTGATTTTGGCACGAAGATATTATTTATAGAAAAAACGTCTCCCTTATTCAATATATTCAATTACAATTATTTCAGAAATACCTATTTGATAAATTTTGGAAACTATATCCGATTTATTCAAACATTAATGCATTTGCAATCATCTTAAATCAAATATAAAATTCTGGAAATTATATTCGATTTATTCAAACATTAATGCATTGGCAATTATCAAATATCAAATGACTGTATCGGTAAATACCATTTTTGTCAATGTATGTTGTAGTTCTCTAACAATGGCTAACGCCACTTGGATGCCTCCCACGTGATAGCTATTGTCTGTGGTTAATTCCTTGCTATCAATTGTTTAACCAATTGTGGATAGTTGGTTCCTTAACTCTGTTATCCTCATGAAGTACGAGGTGACAGTCTCTCCTTGATTTATCTTGACATAGTGGAGTGGTTGTTTTAGAGCAAGAGCCCAGCTAGTGTTATTTTTCTCAATCATGTTTTCTAGGGTAGTGAACATTAGATATTTTGTATCTAATTTTGAGATAATGGGAACTATATGATCCTTTACTCCATCTACCAACAATTTCATAGCTTTGTTATTGTTCCTTGTCCATTGGAGTTTCTCATTTTCCTCATCGGGTTTAGGTATCGCCTTCTCCACAAAAGTGTTCAACTCATGTTCTTTTAGTGTAAGCATCATTATGAATTTCCAAGCTACAAAATTTGCAGCTCCTTCAAGTCAATCCTCAGGTCTAACACTATTCACCATTTTGCTGAATATAAGATTCTAGAAAATTGTAATAGTAGTTAGATTGCTTCTTCTTTGAAATCTTATCTGATCTTTCTCACGCTAGCTCTGATACCATGTTAAAGGTTGATCAGATTTGGATATAGTAGGAATTTTAATCTCAGTAATGTGTATATATATATATATATATATATATATATATAATGAAGAAGCAATTTATACTTTATTATATATGTGTCCATATATATACATGATTAATAACTCATTAGTTATTAATCATGCTAATGATATCTATGATCAACATCATATGGAAAGTCATAGAGATTACTCATGCATATGATTTCATCGATAGGATTAATCCGACCGAAGCTACAAATCATTAACAGGAATGTGTGAAGACCCAACTGGGAAGAGCTTGTCTGTCGTAGAAATAGCGGCAATCATAAGAGACCAAGAAGATGTTGATAAAATGCTTGCAAGAGGAAAACAAGGAGCTCATCCTTCCGCAAACAAAAAAACAATGAATTTACCCACTAATATAATAGCAGCCTCCCAACATCCTTTCTTGAATATACCCTCTACAGAAGTCGAAGATGAAGTAGAAATTCCCACGTGCAAACGAGGTCCATTGGAGAAGGCATTTAAAATGGAATCAAGAGATATTGCTGAACGAAAATTGCACATTGCATCTATGCCAATGGTCTTCCATTCAACATGGTGAGATCACCATATTGGCGGGAAATGGTGTTGACAATCAATAAAGCACCTCCTGGTTTCACAAGTACTGGGTATGAAAAGGTGCGTACCACCTTATTGCAAAGAGAGAAGAATTATGTAGAGACCTCACTAAAACCAATTAGAAATTCTTGGATTGAATCGGGAGTTTCTAATTTTTTTGATGGATAGAAAGATTGTATAAAGGGGCAGCTATATGAGATTGTATTGTCATCTTTTGTGGATAGGTGGTAAAGGTATGAAAGGTTGTGAATATCAGCTAGAAGATGTGGATATTACACCAAATCCCAACATCTTCCAAGGACCAAATTGGCAATATTAGCTAGAAGATGTGGATATGGGTATGGATACATGCACCACAATGATGGCAAGGTCCTCCTCCATAGGAACAACATGAGTTTCAATTGAACGTACTCGGAAATAATATGTACAGATTTTCCTACGACAGTAAATTCAGCTCTAACTAATACAATCAGTCATGACTCATTTATAAAAGTTTACATGACATGATGGGAGATTGTACATATATCAGTGGTGGAGATATATTGCGACATAGCACAACATAAGGCTTTGTAAATCAGCCTTAGACAAGTAATAATGAATATAAGTGCCATTGCAACCATCCATCGTATCACTTACTAAATAGTGTGCGGGAATAACTTTAGAGACGCTACAACAGAAATAAATCATAAGTGCATCAATGATTAAAATTACAAGAAAATGACAGGCTATTGCATAAGACAATTTTTTCCCTTTCAAAGAAAGAATGAATAGTTTATGGGAGAAACCTGTCCAGATGCCATATCACGCGCACCCCTACAACACAGATATATTTATTGAGTCATTATAACGTAAAATAAGCAATAGGAATGTGTGAAACAAAAGTACTGACATTATATCTATAGAAAGTAAAGCTATTGAACAAATCATGCCAAGGCTATAGAATTCAGTTGTAGAATTTTCAGAAAAAGTGACAACCTCTTATTACTTGTTGCTTGAAGGCTTTTCACAAATGCTTCAGGAAAATGTTTGAATCGCTTGTGCACAGTTTCAATTGAACGTATCTACAAAAATTGAGAGCAGACAAATATGTTTTTATTTGCAATGTACTCGGGCACACAAACAATAAACTAGAACAGAAATCCAAAAAGGACTTTCAGTTACCAGCTTTAAACTCTATCTGAATCCAAATAAACAAGTGACCCAAAACAGTCCCTAAAAGTCTAAAACCCTTTTGCATTTTGATATATTACCAGAACATTTATGATTCTAATACAGGATCCTAATCGCATTATAGTTTTATATAAATATGTGTGACTAACATTACCATGTATTTAATAATTTGCCAGTCACTGTGCCAAAATTTAATCTCATTCCTGGGTAATCTTCAATATCACCTAATCCAAAATCATCATCACAAGACCAGCAAAGATATGCATATTTACCTCCCCCAAACGATCCTTCGCTCCAATAATACCCCCCACAATGGCAGACAAAACTGTGTACCACACATAAAGGTCCAGAGTATAGATCTGCAAAACATCCACATGCAGCATCAGCTTCTGCTATTACTATGGTTCTACCAGGCACCAGAAATGCAATTGAACCAGAAATTTGCCAGCAAAAATGAGCTAAAAATTTGGTCTTCTTACAGCCAGAACCGGTGCCCAGAGAGAAGCAATAGTCAATGCATTGTGATTATCTGCGCAACGACCACACATTTACAAATGTGTTATTTGTGAGCAGTCGCCAATCTAACAAAATAAGCAATTAAGGTTTCATAATATCTAGAACCACATGCTGGGTGGCATAAACAGAGAGGAAAAAAATGAAACAAGAATAAAAGAATAGAGAACAAGAATTCCAGCCAAATTCTCTCCCACTAAACTTTTTTTTTCAAATGCCTAGAATATTTATCATTGCTTGGGTTGTCGTTCTCATTTTTTTATCTGCCCACAGAAACGTAGAAACGAGTGAAGAAGTATCTAGTTGAGAAAACAGGAACTTTATGTTTTGTTATGATTTGTAACCCCAATAGGTGCAGTAAGATCACCAACGTTAGCTTTATGGATCTCCATGTCTGCAAATTTATACAGAGATTGCATGATTCTGGGATATAAAAATAAAAATGCAAATTGGTAATGGCTATTAATCTAGTTATTCCACAACAAAATAACAAGCCCTATTCATCTGGATCCTGTTAGAGACAGACTCCAATCTGAATTTGGGTGAGATTCATCAAAAATCCCAACCATTATGAAGGCACTAGAAGAAGAAAAAATCCAAAAGAAACATGCCAAGCTTCAAAATTGTCAGTTATTTAACATTCAATTCAGCTAAAAGACTATCAAGTACTTTGAGAAACAAGTATGCATATATAAGATGCATCAATGTACTTTAAAATTCTTTTTATCTCAATTTTGTGCAACATGGATCACATGAGTATATATTTTTAAGTATACATTTGACATATGCAGAGGCACTTAATGTCCACCAGAACTGAAGCATTTATAAAGAAAACACTGAGAAGTGATTCATGCATCACCATCAACATAGGAAAAGTTAAGTCTGTCTCAGAAGCTTAGGATTTGACGTACACGTGATAACGTATTTACAGGAGAGATGAGCACAATCTTTTATTGGTATACAAAGAATAATTTCAAGGATGAAGAGATTTGGAAGGGATGTATTCCTCTGATTTGGAAAACCAGAGGTTCAAAAAAGCATGGTGTACAATGTTAGAGCAAAAACAGCACAGAATTTTCAAATCAGGGTCATCTAAGTAAGGTTAGAGAAAGGAAGCACTTTATACATACAAAAGTAAAGATGAAAAACACATAAGGCCACACAACCAGTAATGTCCAATACAAACAAGGAGAATCATTCGCTGGCAATCTGCAAGAATACTCAGCTTAGATGACCATCTCAAGGCTGTGGGTTAGCAGGGGACAGGCCAATCAGACTCAGTTATATTGCTAGGGTTACAGATTGGTCAATGTTGACCCATTATCTCAGAAAAAAAAGAGCATTTTATAAATACAACTGAAAAATCAAAAAATACATAAGGCCGCCAAATCAGTGAAATCCAAGATCGTCAAGCAGAATGATTCATTGACAATCTGGAAGTAATGCTTAGCTTAGATAACCATCTTACGGCTATGAGTTAGAGGGGAGAAGCCAAAGCTACCCAGATAGGTTCTACTTATCATTATATGTTATCGAACAAGTGAACCAACATCCAAATCCCAACATTATCATTGTCAAAAGAGACCCAAAGTACAAACCACTTCATGAAACACAAATCTGTACATGCGTGCCCCTAGCAACCTGAAGCTGAAACGCTGAAGAGGTTAGGTTTATGAAGAAAGAAGACTACCCAGAATAGAAATTCAACAAGAAACCATGCACCAAATTCAGTTCAATGTGGAGCAAGACCGGAATGGAAGTATTACAGTATGAAACACTGCAACACCACAGTTAGGAGAAACAAACCCTGAATTTTAGATATAAAATCCTAGTACCACTGGGGGGCTCCCCTGTGGCTTTTGTATCTGATAGATATTTCTGCTTATATAGAACCAGTAATTTCAATTCTAGGACTCAGAAAAAACTAGCATGATTCAAATCTTATTACACATGCTTAAGTTTCACATAGGCAGCCAACATAATTAGTTATCACTATTAAAAGTGTTGGTGCATTTTTTATATTTGGCAGTTGGATATCAGTTATTGCTACCTACCAAGACCTTTGATATATATATGGGGTGTGTTTTTGTTTCTCAATATACAGTTATTTGCATTATGGTGAAATAGCCTCATTGCTTCTCTCATTGTGAAGGTAGTCATTATTTGTAGATTGTAGATTCTGGGTGTTCACACCAACATGGTATTAGAGCAGACTATCTTCATCTCCTGTGCTGAGAATTTTCATCAATGTCTGTAACATCTAAAAGCTTTTCCTACAAGTTGATATTCGGTTTTTATGCTTTATTATCACCATTTCATTGACGCACAAAACTGAGAACATTTTGTTTTCCACCGTAAGCTTTTCATTTGATCGTGGAGGTTTTATCCGTAGAGGTGAATACTTTGTTTGGCCCAGTCAAAGTATTCATCTAGTCAAATTTTTAATCTCTCTGCTCAGCCAGCAGTTCATATTTCACACGCTTTGTACTCTTGTCGCAGGCATTTATTGTTTTTGGTAGGCCAGCAATTCATCTATATTGTCATCTACCATGGTTGGATTTGTCGCTAGCGGTTTCCAGTCATTCGAACCAGTGCACTCAAATTGCAGGGTGTCGTATCCTTTCTTTTGTTTACGTCAAGTTCTGTGAAGGGCACATCACCTAAACCTTATTGAGTTGCCTAGTGTGTGATCCGCCCTTTTCATTTTATTTGCTCGCCTTTATTTCATCAGCCCATATCCAACAACAGCTGCACAAGATAACCAAAGGGGTGAGGCATTCGTTCCTTGGCTTGTGCATCTCTCGTTTGGCGGTGCTTTTGTATTTGTGACTTGTGTATTCATTCTTTGTCAGGGCATGTATTCTTACGCTCTAGACGGTTTCATTTGCATTTGGATTGGCTCGTATTTGAAGCCTTTTATTTCATGTTTGGAGGCCTTTGATTTGCATAAGGTGTCCTTCTGAGGTGGCAATTGATTCTTTTGAGTGTGTTACTCAATGGATCAAGAAATTTTTCTCTAGTAATTCACATGCCATTATTTTGCTTGTGTTGACCACATTTTTTAGGAGCTTTTATCGCATTGAAAAGACTTTTATTTTATTTTGTTGGAGGCACTTTCCCCTTGTTTGGCATCAACATTTTTCATTCTCAACTCTGTCACCGCTACTTTGTGGCAGCGGAGACTTCTGGTCTATGTGTGGGAAACAAACACTTTATTCCAGCTTTGGTGGCCGAATTTTGTCTTTGCAATTTTTTTCCAGACTACTTGATTGTCTTTTTTACTAGCTATCTACACATCATATGGTAGTTTAAACCTTTACAATCAATCAAAAATCATATCAGGTGGTTAAATTTATTTATTCCAGGCTGGCTCGTGTTAATTTTACAGATTAGAAGAGGGCGATTTTTTCTTCAGCGCATATATTATTGATAGGGATTTTCTTTATTGGCCAGCATAATATTCATTTGTGTACTCTATGGTTTTCTATAGTTTTCAGGAAAATATTTTGTTTTAAGGCTTCATGTTCCATGGACAAGTTGCAAGTCGGCCCATGTTGAAGCTAGGTTGTTTGGGATATATCACACATTGGTTGGGGAGAAGGTCTTTTAACTCCTTATAGTTATATACAGTAGTGTTCACTATTGTAGTGTGAGTTGTGTGCTCACCGTTGAGCTTGGGTGGCTTGGAGTTTGAGGAGGATAGAAGAGACTTCCTGTTGTATAGGTAACCTACCACAGTATTGCATATCAAGATATTCCTGGCCCGTAGGGCATATTTTTCGCCCCAAAATAGTTTGTGGTCACATGGAGTGACCAATTATTGTGCATTAAGCCCCCTAATGCTCCAAAAGTGCCTATTATATGCCTTTTTTTCATGTTTGCACAACTTTTGCAAACGGAGGCTGATTTTTGCAAACCAGATATCGATGGAAAGCTCTTTTTGTCAACTTCACAATGGACAAGGTATTTTTCAGATATTTTGTTGCTTGATGTTGTTTTTAATCCATTGAAGTCAGATATAGGTTTGCTCAATTCTTGTCAACATAAAGGGGTTGATTGATTATACTGTCACGCAAATTTGTTGCATTCTCTTGTTTCATCATGGATTTGCCTAAAGTAGAGCTTCTAACTCCATACAATTACCAAAAATGGAAGTCCGCTATGGAAATTTTGTTGATGAAATTGCAATTGAAACGAATCACTTTTGCCTAAGATCTAGAACCCACACCTGGTGCAAAAAAAGAGGAAATGGTTTGATCGAAGTGATGAAGCTTTTTGTACACTCATTATGTTTGCTTCTTCTAATTTAAGATATCATGTTGTATCTTGTAATGGTCCTAACGAAATTCAAAAACTCTCAGAGAGTCTATAGTAATCCAAAGAAGATGAGAAAATCTCAATTGGATAATGAACTAATGAGTCTTGATCCTAGACAATTTCACAATATCTAGGATTTCATCACAAAGCTCAATTCTCTTAGATTGCAATTGATAGATGTTGGTAAACAGATTATCTTTTCCAATTTAACTCTCGAATGCCTAAATTTGTAAGAGACGATCATCTACCAGCCATTGGATAATCTATCATCAGGTTGATAGATTTCCTCTGAATTGAAAAGTACAGTTCCCTTATGAATGATATTCACCGAATTTGATTTATTCCTAAACTAACTGGGTACGTTCTTAACCTGAGAACGGAAGAAGAAAACCAAGCAAGCCCTAGACAGAACTAACTCAGGCAATAAATTCAGTTCTAAACCTAGCCAACTCCAAGAATTCACATTTCCTATGGCTCCCCGGCATTGGTAATGCAATATGAATGCTGATTATGCGAATGCAATGAAGGAATGAAGATTTAATATTCAAATTCTTGTAATAGGAATGCATGCAAATGCTCTCATCTACATAACATTCATCATTTGACACAAGATGCAAGATAATATCCAAAACCAAATACAACAATGCTCTCATTGAATATTCAGAAAATAATACCCAAACTCTTTGGTTCGAAGCAAAACTCTTCTTTGTTTTGAACACAACAAATAAGAATACTCAGATTTTACTTGTTTATAGTTTGTTGCCAAATCTATTATAAAACTAGAACAAATATCTCAAATGCATAAAATGAAATGCAAGAAAGAAATGTCCCTCCCTACTCCAGCACTCTGTCTTTAGCAGAAAAGAAGTCCCTTTCTCTACCCCGAATTTACAATAAATACTGTCCTCTATTACAAAACTAGAACAAATATCTCAAATGCATAAAATGAAATGCAAGAAAGAAATGTCCCTCCCTACTCCAGCACTCTGTCTTTAGCAGAAAAGAAGCCCCTTTCTCTACCCCGAATTTACAATAAATACTATCCTCATAGGAACTATTCAGTTTCTCTCTCGGTGACTTTTCAATTACTAAAACTGACTTTTCAGTTTCTTACTTATGACTTTTCACATTTTACCTCTTCGTAGCTTTCGATCTTTTTTTTTAGTTTCTCTTTCATATTTAAATCCATTTTAAATATTTCCAAAACTTTGCTTTTCATGCAGCATCAATTGAAACCTTTCAAATTCTAAATCTTAAAAATGATTTATAACGAGATTTCTTTTTGAGAGAAGACCTGCCATTTGTCTCTATATCTTCGGATGCTTTCACTGACCCCACTATAACCCCAGTAACTGCTATATGGCTGCCACGACAATCTGCAACTTCTTGACAACAAGATGTAAGTGTAAGAAAGCTCTTCATCGCAAATGATATGTGGAAAACAGTTTGACATCCGCCATAGGGTCTTTTGACACTCGATCATTATTTTTAGCTCCATAACCTTTCAATTTTGTTTATCATCAATAGGATTCCGATGACTCTTCAGCTTATTCATATCACTCTGTATTAGTCAATCATTATTACAGGGGACTTCACCTATGGTCGAACTCATCTTGATCGGCACTGTTAGGTCCATTTGGGCTATAAAGTCGATGACATTCACTCTATTGGGACTCCTCTGTTCGGCTTCTTAACTCTGCCCTTTCTTCGTCGAAACCAGTCATGGTGCTCTTGTATGATCCGAGCGGTGTTCATATTGGCTCTGAATCTATTACTCACCATTGCCGCCGTGCATCCAATCAAATCTTCCTTCTTTCTATCACATTCGGCATCCAAGCCTTCCACTGATATTGGGTATCCTGTTAGTCATTACTACCCGAGTCGGCCTGGTGATGTTCTCGAACGCTCCCATTCACATACAATCATTCTCTGTAATGCAATATTTGAATGATGCTTGTATGTGTCTTCTCATACCGACTCATTATCAACACAAAACTCATTATCATCTCTGGCTCGATTGGGGATTATGTGTTCTCATCGCGTATGCCTTTCAATAATCTCCACGGTTCCTTGTGACTTCTCAATTACCAGCTCCCATAATGGTTTCTCTGTTACTAAGTTCATGCCGAGAGGTAGTTCGATGACTTATTCATTCATCGCATTCGGTATTTCATTTGCCCCTTTATCATCTCATGATCTTTGAAATGTGAAATCTCCGCTTCTTCCACATGGGCACATACAAGCATATACTATGGACTCGGTTCTCTGTCTCCATCAGGGGCTTCATATGCACGATCCACGATCGCAGTCCAAGTATCATGGTATGGTCATTACTGTTGTCGACACCCCTGCATCAGCGCCATACATTTCTTTTATGTTTTCACAACCGGATGCCTCTTCTACCATATCATATTGTGCGTTCTTTACATATGTGTGTTTACCGAGCAACACATCGATGTCTAACACTACTCATAAAATCACAAAGTGATCGATTCCGTTTAATACACTTATGGATCTCGGGTAGCATTATGAGTGATCGATCTCCATTAAAACAAATCCTTATTGAATGTGTCTTCCACGGGCATCCGTTAATCGAAAACCACACAAGAAATTTCTTATTGTATTCATCGAACCATATTCCCGTTTGGCCTCGCTGTCACACCGAACTCATCATCTACCTTAAACAATTGCATTCGATGCAATAACTCTACACTCTGTCATTAAAGCCTTGTTGATGAAGTTCTGTAACATCGCTTTTTGACCATGATGTTCGCGATCTATATCTATCTGCGAGAATAGATGTTTTACCTCACCACAATCATCAAGTGATAATACGGGGGGCCAAGCTTTTACTTGTTAGATTGCTCTCCCTTTCCTCAACATCGGCATCAATGTATAATGATGTCGGGTTTTAGACTTGTTTTCCTTCTATTGGATATTACTTAGGAGCTGCGAAGACACGATGTATGGAGATTGCAAACACTCTTTTCTTGTAGTGTTTTTCATTGGGGGAACTATCTTCATCGGGCATCCCCTTGGATCAGAAATTTTGTGCTAGCGCTTCCCATTTGACATTGTGTTCATTATCTATGAAGCTCTTTGAGTTTGAGAATCCTCTAGTAACTCCCGACTATCGGCCCGACTACTTCTTTAATTAGACTTCAACGCCGTCTTCGTCTCTATTGAGCTCGGTTACTGCTTCAAATCATATCTTTATTGAAATCATTTCGATGAACTACCAAGCTCCCATTTTGTATCGAGACTTCACTTATGACTTCAGACATTTGGTCTCTTGGCGACATTTGGTCTCTTGGCGGGATTTCGGACTTTGGCTACCCCATGGCGGAAAACATCAAATCGAGTGCGAAAGCCGTAGCAGAAATTCAATTTTCCGCCAAACTTAATCTTTGTCGGATTTTGCAACTTTGATATCTTCTATCTTCCATCGAGCTCGAGGCTTTCTCCACGCTCTGAGATACCATCAATTCTTCATTTTGAAGTCACTTAGATCATACCAATTCTTCGGGCAAAAAATCCCAAATCCGCCTCTCCATTGCGGAGAATCCCAAATAGAGGGCAAAAAGTGCATCAGAATTTCAATTTTCCGCTTTTCGCAATTTGCATCTTATATACTGTAAATCTGGGTTTCTTTTCATAATTCATCAATTTCCGAGTGTAATCAGTCTCATGTTATGCATTAGCGGACTTTTTACTTCTTATTCCTCCATGGCGGAATTTTACCTTCGAGGGAGAAATGCACGGCAGATTTCTCATTTTCCGCTTCTACTTCCCCATTCCAATTCTGCATTCCAATGCCAATTCTGTTTTCCTTTTTGTAGACTTCAAACTGAATTTGTAATACTGAACCAAGGCAAGGAACTTTGAATTCTGAATTATTTGAACATGGCTTTAGCATCTGTATATCAAAACTTTAATCTTCATCCTTCAGAACAATGTGTTAGAGGAAAATCTGGAAACATTATGGGAAATCTCTCTGAGGCAACCAGACTTTAAAGTTTTAAAATAGGTGGACTAGAAGTACGCCTACAATAGAATGTGGGGTTAAGAGGATAAACAGTTGATTCTATCTATTCTCTCTATGCTAGGTCTTGATTATTCAATATTTGTTTATGCATTTTATGCTATGATGGATGCTTTAGGTAGTGCACACAAAATGCCTTCTCTTGATGGTTTTGCAGCTCAGCTCACAAGGGAACAAGTAAAGTTGGCACAGATGAGCACATTGACACCTTCGAGGTCTAAAGCACTTCTTGCAAGATCCACATCCAAAGGCTTCAAGAGGCAAGAGCAAGAAACAAAATCAGGATTCTACGAGTGATGAGAGGTTAAGGATTCTCCTCCACAGCATACCCCTAAGTCCAAAACCTCTTATAAAGAGGAATCATCACAAAAGAAGATGAAACGTGCTTATTGCAAGAGATCAGGACATTATGAGCATGGGAGTTACAATAAGAAGAGTAATGAACTTACACACCTTCAAAATAACCACATCCTGCTGCCCTCATCAATATCTCCTCCTTGAGCTTCCCAATCGACAGCATCTTCATCTACACAGTCAGGGAACACAAGATTTGTAAATGGAATGAAACGTAAAGCACTCTTGGCCTTCATTCCTGAAAATGAGAGATGTCTTCTTGATTCAGGTGCATCTCATCATATGGCATCTATTATTAATATGTTCTCTTCTTTTGAGTGTTGTAATTCACCTAACATTTTGATGGGTAGCAATCCATATATTAAAATTTGTCGAAAAGGATCTACTGATATGGGAAAGGAGTCTTTTAATTATGTTTTGTGTACCTTCCTTGGCCACTAATCTCCTTTTCATTTATCAAACTACTCATGGTGCACAAGAATATTGAGTCCACTCCTAATTATGTATACATTAGAGATATAGAGACTAGAGATGTCATTGCTACGGTGTGTTGGATCATGCATCACGATTATATTATTTTTCTCATTTTTCTCTTGATGATTGTGTTCCTTTGGCTGATGATCACACCCTTCCATCAACCCTTGATTCATGTTTGTGAGGAAAAGTTTGGTCACTTGGACCTTGGTGTTCTTGAGACTAGTGTTGAGCTTCCTACTCCACCACCTGCTTCTTAAGTTTTGATTTCTCCTCTTGAGCAAGTTTATCATAGTGTTCCATATCTTGCTTTGTGGGATGGGAATCTAGCAAGTATTTCAAACTTGTTTGTGGAATCTCATCTTTCAGATTTGGGAGATATACTTGAGGGGATTTCTCTCCTCTTTGACAACACCTTCAGCACGACTATTGATACATCTTCATTATCTTTAGAGATTAACATTGATGAGTTCCTTATTTGTGATGAGCCTGCCTGGCTCTTCTTAAAAATAACAATGCAAAGACTGAATTCTAAAGAAACAATAGACAATATACGCTTTCTTTTGTATTTTCATCATATATAAAATTGACTGCAATTACATTAAGCAAATTTCACACCTAGAATGCCACGCTTTGAAAATAATAATGAAGCACCTTAATAATGGTGGCAAACAAGGTGAGACTACCTCAAAGTCTTCCAAACTTGCTGGCCGCAAATCTCCCCCACTACCTGCGGCAATTACATATTGCTGCTAAACTTCCACTCTCTCCACGCGTTACAAGTTGGGTGCGGCTGGCAGTCTAACGTTGATGCCTTAGCAAGGTGACGCCCAGTCACTGTAATTTCCCACGCTACAGGCAACACTCAAACACCATTAACAATCCGCAGT
>MU225962.1:412392-424947 GCA_018584345.1 Thuja plicata | reverse complement strand
TTTTTGCCACAACGATGGCCTTTCAACAAAAGGTGACAAGATTCTTACAACACATTTATTCGTGAGCGGAATGGCATTAGTTCAAAGAGTAATGGCTGGCACGGAGACAGAAGGAATGGAAGGAGGTGGGAGAATAGGCAACGAACGACGGTGGCCAACAATGGCCCTCTGCCCATCGAGAAAGGTATCAAATTCCAACGCATTGCTGGAAAGTTCTGGAGAAAGAAATCCAATGACAGCTGGAGTCGAACGGGGCACCGACCCGAACACAAGATAAACATCTGGAGGTGAATAATAATGTCGTTGTAGCCACATCTTATGCAACAGTAGTGCTCAATAACCCCCAGTGGATAGAGAATAGAGCATTTTAGGAAGATAAAAGCTTTAGTTTTAAAATGGCTAGGTCTATGGCCATCATATAGCAAAATCAAACAGTGGTGTGTGCAGCAGTAGCAAGGCTCCTTTATTTCAATGAAAACTATGCATAATGGGTTTTACCTTATTATATGCTCCACCAAGGAGGATAAAGATTGGATCCTTGGAAATGGCCCCTACATGATTGATGGAAAAGGCATTTACCTCAAGAAATGGACAATAAATTTTAACCCAGAGAAGGAAACGGTGAAGGAAGCCCCAATCTGGTTTAGACTGGAAAACTTGGCTCAGGAATATCTGCGAGCACAAACAATGCAGGTATTAGGGGAGTCAATGGGAAAATTTGTCAGATATGAGCAAGTCATTAATGCAATGAATTATGTTGTCACCCCTAGGATCCTTGTGTGGCACCAAACTTGTTATGAGATGCCTACCCATATTATCATCCACATTGAAAATGGAAACTGGCAGCAACCCTTGGTAGCAGAAGAAATGAAGAACGATGGGATTCAACTAAAGTTCAGGATGGATACAGGGACAATGGGAAAAGCACAGAGGAGTCAAGAGTGGTGGGCATCCTATTACACTTGACAGGAGGCAAGGAATCTCTACTCAGCCAAACAACAGACATGGAGGTCTTCAAGAAAATGGACTCCGAAATGGACTTATGTCAAGATCTTGCAGATAGAAGGCAGAAGGAGGAGATTGATAGATGTTTTACGATGGAATCTCATTTATGGGTAGAGGAACCACAAGTAGAAAGGTCAACTAAAATGGTGTGCGAAATCCCCTTCGGTTTATCTCAGAGGAGATTCAAAGAAATGGGAAATAGGGACCAACAGAAAGCAAATCTCTATGAAGAACATGCAAGTTTCCAAACAGTAGAGGTGGCTGATTTACAACAGGAAGTAAGCCCAGCCCACAATTTAGGTGGTGACTTTATCCCTGATATATATCCCTCTTTAGACCTGAGAATTGACGCTAAGCTGCAAATGGGTGATAACAAAGGGGAAAACCCTCAAGAGGAGGAACACCATGAAAGAAAGGAGTCTAAGATCAGTCTGATGGAGGGATTGAATGATGGTGCCAACAAAAGGAAGGCCAATGATGGAAGAATCTCTCCAATCCGCAACCTAGAAGGATCATTTGCAGATGCAAGCGATAGTGGTGGGGACTTGATTGAATCTGACTCAATCTATAGCTCACAGAGCAAGGAAGGAGAAGAGGATGATTTGGGTGTTTATGAAACTCCAAACATCTTAGACCCAAGAGGTTTAGAACAATCAAATTCTATGATTGGCAAACCAAAGCTCGGAGAGAGAAGGAAAAGAGGACCATGTTCTAACAGAGAAAGATTAGAAATGGTTGGTTGTGCAGCAAACCAAACAAAACTGCTAAGATCGGGAAAAGGCTATGCCTTTTCCTGATAGCAAGGAGGCTCCTTTCGTGGAATGTCAGTGGATGCAATGCCCTTGACAAGATTCGCCTGATCAAGAGCGGTCTAGATCAGGCGAGAGCGGAAATAATGCTAATGCAAGAAACCAAGTTGAAAGAGAATGATAAAGATTTCTTTAGCAGACATTTTAGTAGATGGGAAAGTTTTTATTCTGCCTCAAGAGGAGCCTCAGGAGGGCTTTGTGTTTTATTGGACAAAAGTGTTGTTGATGTTCGACTTATAAGCCAATCTATTAATTGGCAATGGATAGAAGTTACCTCCAAACAACTTCTCTCAAAGTTCTGTCTTCAATATATATGAAACAAATAACTCTTCAGAAAGAGGAGTTGTGGAGAGTTATTTCTGACTTTTTGAAATCACGAAGGGATGACCTCTTTCTGTTAGGAGGTGATTTTAATGCTATTCTGAGCCCAACTGAAAAAAAAAAAAAAAGGGGGGGCAAAGGATGGTCAGGCAGCAGTTAAAGAGGCTTTTCTGATTTTGTCCTAGATAATGGTTTAGTTGATCTTGATTTCAAGAAAGGGGATTTTACTTGGACTAATAGAAGAAAGGGCTTCCTTAATATTGCTGAGAAACTGAATAGGTTCATGCAAGTGGGACAGTGTGATCAGTGCAATTGGCTATGCAACGCGGACATTCTCCCAATCACTGGGTCTGACCACTTTCCTATATGCTGCAACATTCAAGAAGACATTTGCTCTGAACGTTCACCTTTCAAGTGTGAATCAATGTGGTTGAGGGACGCTGAATTCATGTCTAGAGTTGCTGAATGGTGGACAAATGCCCCTTATTGTTAAGGTAATAAATCTTTTATCTTCTTTAAACATTTACAATTCCTAAAAAATCAATTAAAAATCTGGAACAGAGATTCTTCTAAAAATATCTTTGTCAAAAAACTAAACTTGGAAAACAACTTAGCTGCTTTAAATGACAAAATTATTGCTGATGGAATGAATGTGCAAACATATGAGGAGCAGGAGCTCCACTGAAGTTTAAAGAAATTTTGGCAAGGGAGGAGACTTTCTAGAAACAAAAGTCAAGAGAAACATAACTTAAAGAGGGGGACTGTAACACAAAATTCTTTCATAAATTTATGAAAGTGAGAAGAGCAAGGAATAGGATTTTCTCTATAAAGAATACACAGGGTGACATTATCACAAATACACAACAGATAAATCAGGAGGCTGTTAATTATTTTCAGAACATCTTTGTCAATAACTCAGGGGGGCTAAGGGGAACAGAGGATTTGTTAAATATAATTCCAAGTAAATTAACCGAGGCCAAAAACAACAGTCTAATGGCCCCAATTTCAAAGGAGGTAAGGAATGGTTTGTGTGGACTAGGGAGTGATAAAGCCCCGGAGCCGGATGGTTTTCCTGCAATATTCTTTCAAAAAACTTGGAACATTCTCGGAGAAGATCTTTTGGAGGTGGTGGAGTCCCGGAGAGGGGGATTTATATTGAAGGATATAAACAATACCTTCATTTCTCTGATTCCAAAGAAGAGGGATAGTCAGACCTTTGATGACTTTAGACCTATCGCACTGTGCAACACCACCTATAAAGTAATTGCTAAGGTGATAGCAAATAGGCTCAAGCCCCTACTTGAACATATTATATCCCCGGAACAGACTGGTTTTGCACCCAATAGATCCATTTTCGAAGGGATCATAATTGCACATGAGGCCATTCACACAGTCAGACAAGCAAAGGTGGCTAAAATGATGATTAAATTGGATATCAAAAAGGCTTATGATCATGTAAATAGATCCTTCCTAATAGATGTGCTCAGGCAGTTTGGGTTCGGGGAGGAGTGGCTGAAGTGGAAATCAAGCTGCATTAACACCCCTAGATTATCCATCCTAGTGAATGGAAGCCCGCAGAGTTTCTTTGCAACCTCAACAGGTCTAAGACAGGGAGACCCTATATCTCCCTTCCTCTTTATAATCATGGCTGAAGCTTTGGGGAGATTAATAGCCAGCAAAAGACAAGAGGGAGTTTGGAATGGCATATCTATCGCAAAAGGGCTGGAACCTACAACACATTTACAATTTGTAGATGATAACTACTTAATGGGGGATGCTTCAGCTAGAGAGGCCAGGGTAATTAAATCCACTCTGGAAAGATTTACTGCAGCCTCGGGTCAGTGTGTAAACTGGACGAAATCTGAAATCTATTTCTTTAACACAAATTTAGATCAACAACGGCACTTATGCAACATTCTGGAAATTAAACAGGGTAAACTGGCAGGAAAATATTTGGGGGTGCCACTCTTTGAGGGAATTTGCAAGCCTCACCTTTGGAAAGATCTTATGGATAGCTGCATTAAGAGAATGGATGGATGGAAGAACTAACCTCAACAGGGAGAATCCTTCTACTACAAATAGTGATATCTGCAATCCCCATTTTCTCGATGAGTTGCCTCAGGATACCTAGTAAAGTCCTCAACTTCATTGAAAAACATATGAGAAAATTCTTCTGGAGTGGTAATGGTCAAGAGGACAAGTGGCCTCTGCTATCTTGGGACAAAATTTGCAATAACAAAACCAAAGGTGGAGCTGGTTTGAAGAACTGGAAGAGGATGAACCAAGCTCTTGGAGCCAAGCTAGTTTGGAGTATTTACAGTGACCCCCAAAGACTCTGGGTCAAGATAGTTAAGGCTAAATATTTGGATTCTAATGTAAATGAGAGAATTGACTATTAGAAACCCCCCAAACGGTTCAGTAGTTTGGAATTTTATACTGGAATGTATAAGCGTCATCACAGACTACATCTCTTGGCAAATTGGAGATGGCAAAAAAGCCTTCTTCTGGTTGGATTCTTGGAATGGATATGAAACATTAAAAAATAATAATAATTATGTGGAGGTGAGCAGAATTTTGACTGAAAGCTGGGGTGATAAGGTCTTAGACTACCTTGTTGTTAAGGACATTCCTTTTGGCCCTCAATGGGCTTGGAAGAGTTTGGAAAACTCTGGTTTAAATGATCATCAAAAGGGAATTATGGAGACCTTGTTCCTATCAAGGAATGTGGTGAGAATCCAAAGTTGATAAAATAATCTGGTGTACAGCAACAAATGGCTCCTACTCAGTAAAATTGGGTTACAGAACAAAATAATAACGTAGGCACTAAGATAAGGAACAAGAAAGGAGTCACAAGTTACTTGTGCTTAAGAAAACCAAACGATTCCCCACAAAAGTGTTAGAATTAATCTTTCTTTGGTCATTAGAATCTTAGTTATTAGATCCTAGACCCACAAGATAGATTTATTTATCTTTTATGGAATATTCTTTCGCAATGTTTTTTTTCATTCTATGCATGGAATTTGCCTAAATTTACAAAACTCTTCCTTAGTGTTGTGGCTAAGATTTTTTCCTTTTTTCTGGATTACCTACATCTTTTTTTTGTCTTTTCCCTAAGACTCTATAAAGTTGTCTGAATATTCCTGACAAAGAATTCTGGAGCAATATTGTTCTCTTTTGCACATGTGTGTGCATTTTCACCGCATGTCCTATGTCAAATATCGAGGATTGGAGTTACCTGCATAACATATGTTTTCACCTCCATAAAATATAGGTTCTCCATCCCATTTCAATAAATTTGTAGTTATCCTGTTATCTTGAAAACTCTAATTATGCTGTGGAGAGATTGTAACCATTGTAAAATGGATTTCAAGTTTACTATCTTTATAAATGGACAGGGAGTTTCCTTCCATCGAACAGTTTCCTCCATTTTAAATCCCTCTCACCTTTGTGGTGACATGAATATATTTTCATTTGTTAACTTTTTCCTTTTGATTCACTACTTTAAAGTTGATCTTGGCAAATTATTTTACAATGAAAGAAATTTGTGTAATCAATAAAGATAGACTCTAGACTCACATATCCCATAGGCAATGCAGCTGCTAGGAGCCAAGATGTCTATCAGGATGAAGCATATGCAAAGTAATTTCTTCTCATTAAGATACTAAGGTGCCAAAAGGAGAGAACCTAAATTGGTCAAACTGCATAAGTTTAAAATGCTAGCAATACAGGCCACAAATAAAGAGAATTAACCCATCCCACACAAACAAGATGTGTGTGTGTGTGTGTGTGTGTGTGTGTGTGTGAGAGAGAGAGAGAGAGAGAGAGATTGTACTCTTTGAGACAAAATCATGCCATGTATACTGCACATCTGGAATATCAAACATAATTGTTTTTGTTGGTTCTACTAATGGCTTAATCTGCATGAAACATCACAAAAATCAGGAGATCAACAAAATATTCTAGCGCCTTGGTACTCATTCACGATTTTGTATAAGTATTATCTATAAATTCTGCACTTTGGAAATTTGTTGCCATATTAACCAAATACAAATAACCAAAAAAAGGGACATAAATATAAATCCAGTAGATGTAAATGGAAAGAGATATTATGATGATAGTTTGTCTTAAACGTGCAACTTGCCTGAAGAAAATACGCAAAAGAAAACTTGCAACTGAACACCACCAACCAGAAAAGCACATATCTGCACTTCAAATCAATCTTTTAGTTGAATTAAACATATAAAACAGTAAAAATATATACAAAGAAAAAATGAAACAAAATAAATCCACATCTTCAGGCACAATAAAGAACATAGTGCATACAATAAAATCCAACGTACTCTATAAAGTATACAACAAATAACAGAATGTTGTATCACTGAGAGGAAACAGATTCAATAAACATATTTTTATATCAAAGATAAAAGAATATTGCTAAAAACAATGATAGAGGGAAAAAATTTAGAAAAATAATAATGCTGACAAAATGTGTCAAATGATATCAAATATTGCTAGAGTAAATACCCTTGATGAGTTTGGCTCATGCAGCCACACTAATGAAGGTTGTCAATTTAACTTTAAAAAGTGTCTGGCAAGTTTAAGCTCTCTTTAATGTGAAATTTGATACTGTACCATGTATATCCTGACAGGAAGGACTAATATGGTAGATTTGATTTAGGCCATAAATAAATGATTAGATGGTTTTACAGATCTTTTCTACCAGATGTTCTGGGCAATTCTCAAACATTATCTCCTTAACGCTATTGAAGAATTCAAAAGAAATCAAGATTCATTTAAAGAGCTAAAAATCACTCATCCTGTACCATCGCCCAAATTGTTCAAAGTAAATGATTGAGGAATTTTAACTAGATTCTTTATGCAATCTGATTTACAATATCATTTGAAAACTCAATGCCTTGAGAATCCAAACGCTCCTATCTAGGATCATTCCACCCTCTCAATCAAATTGTGTCCCATTTGTTGGTGGGAACAGAGTTATTGCCCTAACCATTTTGTTTCTACAACCTATTCACACATAGGTTGCTAAGTTTACTTAGAGCACTTTTAGGGTAAACTTAAGACACTCATCTCTGTGTCTCAAGCCATATGATAATAACACTTGTCATGATCCTATGTTGTCCTAGCTCTCAATATGTTATTATCATAGGATTATGACAAGTGTGTTTTTCCACAATTGACAAAGTATAATGGGCATCCACAGCCAAAATCTGTTCTACAAAAAGATGGGCACTCTCAAGGATGTCACAACATGGTAATTATGTGACAGAACACTAGACATACTAAAAAGATAGCTGGTTAAAATCTACCACAAGTTTAATGTGAACAATAGACATATCTAAATCACTATATCCAAGCCCAAACAAAAACTACATTTGCAGAATATTGATGTTATAACACTCCACACGTAAAAAATTGTGATCTAAAATTAGTTTAGACAACTCCTCCCCATCTCTCACAAGCTGCAGGCTAGTCACAAAACGAATGGCATGGATGTCTTCTATAGCTATCTATAAACAAGGATGAAATAGCACGGCTGTACGCACCCACAAGTAATTCTGAAGTGGCATCAGCATAGTGGCACAAAATCAGCAATCCTGATTTTAATTTCAGGTTTTAATTTCAGTTTTCATCCATGACCCTGTTTTCTCCGAGACATCCATAAGCCACCATTGTCAAGGTTCTGATACTTGCATTACCCAAAGATGATAATGGTTGAAGACTGCAAAACAACATAACTTAACACAAACAACTCCCTCGGTATCTAAGTTTTTGCAATCAAAGTCTTGATTACGAATTTCAGGTGTGTGAATCACATACAAAGAATCAAGTTAAACCTTAGGTCTAAGTTTAGCTTTGTAATACATCTATTTTAAGAAAACTCAAACTAAAACAGTATCTGAGGTCATACCTCTATTCATATTCTAACGGCAAACTCCCTGAGATCTAGAACTACCCAAGATACACTTGGCAAATTATTATTCATACATTAAAATTGCAAATTATTTGTTGCCTAGGTTTAAGAAATTGATTATCAAATTTCTTTTTTAGTTATAAAATCTTTTGACTGATGATTTTACTATTGGAGTACTGAAATGTCGATTTAACTATCTTGTATTTAAGCATTTTAGATTTTAATTTCTTCTATTTTTTCTGAAAAACTAAAGAAAAAATGTTGAAAGATTTTAAACCATAACATCACAGCCAATAACACTAAATGATAATAATGATATCGTTACTCTTGCCAATAACCCATACATTACAAAGAAAAACTCCCAAACCACATGACAACAAACACGACACTACCTAAACATTGTAATTACTAATGTCGCTAAGTCACTTAAGTGACTTATTACAAATGTAAAGCTTATTTTACAACAACCCTTATTAAGATTTACATTGCCAAAAAAAATAGAAAACAAAAACATGCTAGCTGATCTCCACTATTTCCCTCCCTACTCAGCTAGCATAGACCGAATTGTAGGCATCAACAAATTACCTAGCCATTGAACTCCACAAATATAGGCTAACGTCTTGCGGTAGCTGTTGTTAAGTTTATAGAATCAGAAAAGCAGAAAAACAATTAATAGATAAAACAGAGCACAAGGACACCAGAGATACCCTCGGAAAACCCTCCTACTCGAGGGAGAAAAACCCAGCCCGACAAAAGATATATCCTATATTGAAAGCTCAAACTCTGAGTACAATAATCTCAAGCTTAATCAGAGAAAATCTTATCAATGATCGTTAACACTTAACAATCAAAGAGAATGTCTTTAAACAGATTTGACAACACATGCTAAGCAAATATAATCCCCCACATATCTCGCAAATACTAACATAAATGAAATGACTCACTCTCACTGTAATGATCACACACTAATCATATGTTCAGAAGAATAGAGCTAACACATACACAAAACTTATATAAGTGTTGATATATGTGATGACCCTATTTTTAACAGGTTGTGACAGTGATTTGGTCAACTCATCATCACGAACATCGTGAGCTGATGCAGGGTTTTGAGGGTCCCAGCTAGCAGACTTGCTATTTTTAGTAAGTCTGGACTTACTATTTTTAGTAAGTCCGTGGTCAGTTTCCACTTCTGACAGGGCAGTATCGGCAGTGGTCAATTCTCCAGACGATATTCAGTTATGCAGTTTCTTGGATTGGGGACTTACTATTTATAGTAAGTCTATATTTGGGCAGTTGCCATTTTTGGCAGAGCAGTGATGAGCATGTTGGTCAGTCAGTATGGCAGATGTTGCAGGAATTATCATCAGAAGTATATTTGATAAATGCTTGTGTTAATTAATAACAATATGTTATTAATTAATATTAAGGCGATATTATAATAATAATAATAATTTTTTATTATTATAATGTTTTGGAAGTTTATATTATAAGGAGCAGTTAACTGATGATGGTTTTGGAAACTATGGAGACCAAGGAGTTATAAATACAGGCTCATTGTGAAGTTGCAAATCATCTATTAAATATTGATTATTGAATTTGTTCAAAGGAATTGTTCCTACTTTCTGTGCCCTAGCTGAAGGGTCAAATTAGTTGATGGAAGACTGATTCTTCCTGAGCTAATAATCAATTGATTGTTGTCTAATCAATTGCCTGTAATCGATTGATGTTGTATAATCGATTGTTGCTTCTTTGTGCTGATGTATACAAGAAGTTTTGAATCTTTGGAAACAATTATTGTTGAATTGAGGACTGCTTTAAAGAGGTCGCTTGGCTGTTATATATCACATCGAATTTAATTCAAGTGGGACTTGTTGGAATTCGAATCCATCTACTGAATTCATTGCAGTGGCTGGAAGGAGATTGAGTTTGCTTGGAAATTACAACTGCTACCCAATCATGCTAGCTGCGGCAGATTGCAGGTGAATCATTGTTACATTTATACGGCAGCAGTTGTACTAGCCGCATGGGCTCTACATTAGCCGCATGACCACTGCGACCTTTTGTGGAGAATGAAACAGCAGTAGTTGCGGGCTCTATATACATCGCATTGGATGATAGATGGGCCTCATTTTGTAACGCCAGCTCTGGAGGTTTAAACCGCGGGCTATATACATTGTGTGACTTGTGAACATAGCCGTGGGTGGAGGTAATGGCGCAGGGAGTTGACAGCCATAGTATGGCCGCGGGTGACTGCAGCAGCTGTTAAGGCTGCCGTTTGGATTTGTGTGGAGGTGTAGCCACCATAGGCTACCGTTCGGGCAGCATGGCATAGTAGCTGTTCAAGCTACAGCAGATTGGGATTGCGTGGAACTCTATTGGGTGGCGTGAGTGCTCCCATACACATTGGAGACTTACGGTAATTTTATTTACATTGCCTTCACAATAAATAACAATAAATCCTATTGTAATGCTAGAACGATTGAACTGTAGTTTTGATTTAACCAATCGAAATCAGATTCAGTCCAATTGTAGAGTGGGAGTGTCTGAAATTGATGCCAAGGATTATTAATGACATTCCATGCTGTTTATCGCATTTACTACTCAAAGGTTATTTAGTTTTCTTTCCTATTATTATGAAATTGATGCCAAGGATTATTAATGACATTCCATGCTGTTTTTCGCATTTACTACTCAAAGGTTATTTAGTTTTCTTTCCTATTATTGTTACAAATACAATTCAAATTGATATTTGTAAGAACTCAAAGCACACCTAGAGAGAGAAATATATTCTCAGAGCCTAGAGTAGTTATTACAGTTGATTTTAAGATTAAAGTGCCAGTGACAGACTGCCTGCCAACTGTTTGACAAAATGTCAAACGTATGATTTACATAGAAATTGATTGAAATTAGATGATTTAAGGATGAGGCCAACTTAGGCTCATTACAGTGGTATCAGAGCGGTTTCCTGCCAGCCTGCAGGGAAATCGGGTTCATTAATTTTATTATTATTTGAGAAGTCAATTATGGAGAGATACAGGCGGCTTAGTTCTGAGAGCCGGCGCAGTAGTACACAGAGTACTGACAGGATAGATACATTAATGGAGAGACTTAGATTTCATCAGCAGAGGCTGGCAGGCAGTCTATCGAATCCAGAGACAGTGGATAGGGCAGCCAGGTACATGGTTTCTGCTTTCCGTAGACCGTCATCGAGATTGTAGGGCAGGAAGCTTGAGCTTTCCTCGACAGGTGTCCGAGATGTAGACCCACCAGTATATAGTACGACACCTACTCTTGTATCTGATGATAGACAGGTGGACATGCCAGTACCAGTGGTAGACTACAGGACTGAGCTTCAGCAGGTTGAGGCTTCCCGTGTAGTGGCTGCAGTGGATGCAGATACAGTTGATGCAGGGGTTGCCTCTGATGGTCCAGTTGCTCTTGAGGATGGACTTGTCATCGGAGATGTATATATCAGCTATTGTAGTGTAGTACCGGAGCGAGAGGCAGCACACCTCTCCGATGGGATAGGCGAGAGCATGGAGCTATCTTGTTGTGGTGTTGATGATCCGGTGATACAGCAGGAGATGACGACTGCAGTGGATGTCATTACCACACCCGATTGTATTATCGAGTCAGACAGTAACTCTAGTTCAATTGTCCAGGAGGATACCACCTTTGAGGATTGCCTTGAGGGGATGGAGGCAGATTGTACAGATCGGGATAGCGGCAGTCATGCGATGGGGTTGGTACACGAGATGTCAGTTTCCTCCTATATGAGGGATGTGAGTACAGAGGCCACACGTGATGATGCTAGTACTGAGTTCGAGACAGTAGATACGGACTCATGCCAGCATGACCCAGATTCAGGGGTTAATACGGAGTCAGTTGAGGTTCCTTCAGGGACACCTGAAGAAGTAAAGTCGTTGCTAGCATCTGGGATTGCCTCAGATACCTCTTATATGACTCCTGAGGATGACTCCACCAGTAGTGAGCCATGTCTGCAGCAGACCCTAGGAGAGGACTCCGTGTTTTTGGAGAGTACAGATCGGTCCCAAGATCTGGATTACCCAGAGGATGAGATAACTGAGAGTGTTGAGGAGACAGATTCTATAGCAGCTTCTTCATTTACAGAGGAGTTCGACAGAGACGTGTCAGATGCTGATACTCTGTTGGAGGACATGAGCTCAGCTATCAGTTCACAGAGCTCAGTGTACTGTTCACTGGGAGATAGTGTTGTTGAGAGGAGTACCTTGGATGTCACGCCTATTTGCAATATGGATAGCATGCCAGAGGTGTTGCATAGAGGACCGACCATTCATAGTCATCATGTGACTAGTCAGTTGAGAGTTAGCGAGTGTGATATTGTTACCACAGTTGAACATTTTGATGCTGCTCGGCAACTGCTAGCTGTTCATGGATGGGGTTCTCCTATGAATGACGAGCTGGGTGGTTGTTACTTGGCCCTTGCAGAAATTCATTCCTTAC
>MU225962.1:386070-397097 GCA_018584345.1 Thuja plicata | reverse complement strand
TATAAATTTACATATTTTTGAAAAAACGAACCCGAACCCAAAAACCCCTTTTTCAAAATTTTGTCGAACCGGCGAACCGGTTCTTCGAACTCGAACCCGAATTCGAACCCGAACCGGCATCCTAGATTTTTTTTAGTGTTTTTTTTGTTTTCTTTTTTTTTGCGAAGAGTGAATTTTGACCCCGACCATTGAAGCCAACAAGTTAAAACTTATATGATTTATGCTCAATGCAATGAAAAACAAAAACAATTTTCTCCATTGCTGAAATTTGCATGGTCGAAGCTTGTTCTTGTGCTGTTCCCACGCATTTGCAACTGTTTATTTGTTCTCAAAGTCATTGTAGAGGAAGATTTCAACAAAAGAGGTAGGTTTTTTGTTGTTTTTGCTTTTTGTTTTTCCTTTTTCCTTACATTTTTGTACAAATTTAAATGAACTCTCTTGTTTTGTTTTTTTTGTTTTTTTATTTTGGTTTGTGGCTTTGTTCCTATCCATGTTTTTAATAGAATTACTTGTGTTAGGTATTAAAATAGCAAGTGCTTCTAGCTCTTTGAGCCAACCCCTCTTTAAAACAAACCCACACTCTTCCCTTTGGAAATATGTGGAGGAGGTTACAGTTGGATTTGTCATCATTACAAAGCACCATATAACAGCTCATACAGTTGAGTGAAATCACATTTTTGCTTTATCACTCAACTTCATCTGACAGGAATTGGAGCACGTACTCCATCCACTCAATAAAGTGCAATAGACTACATGACAAAAAGCCGGAGGACTTGGTGTTTGTGTATTCAAACTTGTGCCTCCTCACACACAAGCCAGAGCATGCTGAATTGGATGTTTTAGTTTCCTACCTTGCTGCACTTGGAGTTGATGATGACCATGAGCCACCCGGTGATCATGAGACTGAAAGTGCTAGTACCACTGCCAATGCTAGTGTCACTACCACTGCCAATGGCACTATTTCTGGTTCTTCTAATTTACCAGTGATGACTCGTGTGATATTTGATGAATGATGGCTGATTGTTGACACTTGACATTATTAATTTTGAACTAAAACATTAAAGTGGTGGTGTTTTTCACTATGTTATTTGAACTAAAACTTTAATATATATCATGGCAGTCGAACTTTGACTAATAATATTGTGGTGTATTTTACTATTTATTTGACTATTAACATAGTGGTGTATTTTGAACTTAATTACTATTTCATATATTTATAGATTTTTATATTTATATGTTTTGGTACAGACAAACACAACCCGAAAAAGAACTTTTGCCCAAACTTGTGAACCGTACCCTAGAAACCGAACCCAAGCCTGAACCAGGACCAGCAGCCTTGGAAATGACCAATGGTATAATAATGTCATTGGAAGATGAAAGTTTTCCAGATGTATTGACTAATAATATTCTGCTCCTCGAAAAAGCATATCAGTAAATATGATGGAGAATTTAATATTCACAACATTTCTTTTAAAAACCTAATAGAAAATAAACTAAATTTATCACATAATCAGAATTCTGGTTCAACCTGGGATCCACGCATACCTGAGGAAGTCACTTGTCCTCTCATACAGACCCCGTCCAATATAATAATGTTCCTTTAATCAAGCAAAAAATATGTTATAAATTAACAATGTAACTTTCATTGCCGAAGTTCACAGCAGAAAAATTTTACATATTTCTCTACCTGACGCATCCACTTCATGAATCGAACAACAGACCATTGGTCACATTTGTTTGTAAGCATCCGGCAAGCAGGGATTCGCATAAGAAAACTCATAAAAATCAGGGCAGCAGCATACACTCCTAATACGAAAATATATGCTCTGAAAAAGAAAGAATTTGAATTTGACCCACTCTCATCCTGAAGCCCTTTCCTGCATGTTGAATTGCTCTAGAACTGTTACCATGGTTTGTTATTCTACATAAAAACTGACGAAAAGGTAAGAAATAAAAAGATTTCACTGCAACTTAGTGAGACTGAGAATCAAATATCTTATAGAGCACAAAGCAAATATAATACTTACACATAAAGATAAGTAAGGATCCCTGAAAAAACTCCAAACCAGACAAAACGCAGAAAAATCCTCGAAACAGCAAGGCTACGGGTTGTAGCATATGCTCCATACATCATCAGAATGTCAAGAATACCTGTACCACCAAGTATTAAAGACAAATATCATTGCATTGCATCCACCAATGAAACAAAAAAGAGCACAATCCTATCCTGATTCACAGCAAACCTGAATAAATGTTTGAAGTATGTATTTCTTGGTAAAATAATAAGAATAAAGTGGAATATTGGTTAAAGTCTTCCTTACTTTCTATGAACTTCATGACAAGAAATGTTGGTCCAAGGCTAAGAAGACCCTTTATTGTATGCAAGTTAAATTTTCCTTTGTTGAAAGCTATAATGGTCAAACCCTGTAAAGTCAAAGCTGAAAATTAAAAACTGTGTTGCCTAGAATAGGCAGACTAAATCTATGAAAACATTAGAAACATTCAATTTTAGATCATTAATCTGTCAGAAAATGAAATAATTAAAAAAATGTTAATATGTAACCAAAGATGGACACCAATATTATTCTTTAACAGGATAAATTAGAAATATCACAAACTCAAAACAGATTATTGGATAACGTAAAAAGAAAATTGGCCTCAGAACCGAAATTTCCAAACCTGGAAGACCATAACCAAGAAGATCCATAACCGATGAAAGCTATGATACAGATGAAAGAATGTCCTGTGTTCCACAAAGCATGTTTTTCCTGTTCGTTGATTTTGTCTCAAAACCTGCACAAGGATCATAGAGGTAAACTATTACAAGGATGAAAAAAATTCATGTGTAACCTGTTGGTTTCTAGTTTGGACAACAATGAACACCTTCAATTGGTTTCAACAAAACTCTATTTTAGTCACACTTAAGACAACAATAACCATGCAACAGAAGTACCATAGTAGGAAGCCAAAAAAAACCACCTCTTTCGAGTACCAAGACCATCTGATGGTTTAATAAATAATGGATTAAATAAGGTGTAAGAAAATATTGTTGACACAATTATTCCCAGTGCTCCTTGATTTCCATTAATATATTTATACCATCAAGTTATACACAAGACAATAATTCACAAATTTTGCTTTGACCATCCTCACATAAAATTTTGGGTTTGGCAGTAATAGAACTGCGCTGGTAATAAGTAATGTCTGGCGCAGCTTCAGATTGTTGCATCATGTAAATAACATTATATTCATCCTCTCACATTCCTTTACAGTGTACACAATACTAAAGGCAGTATACGCAGTTTGATTTCAAGTATATAATCTTCATAATTTAAATTATCAAAAAAGTCCCTTTGATATTCTTGGCTTCTCCTCCTAATTTTTGTGATATCAAAAGTGAAGCAGGAAACTTCATTAAAAAGGGGAATCATGATTAATTAAATCATTAACATTGTCTCAGTACTAAAAATTGACAATCCTTACTTCAACACCTAAAAATTAGTGCACAAGTCCCAAGTCTGTCATGTCAAAGGATTGACACAAACTTTGTTTGATTTGATTGATCAAAAGTATCGGACTACCACTGATAATCAAGTCAACAACATCGCCAACAAAAAGAAGAATATCACCACTAGTGTTTTTGACATGCAAATTAGAATTAGATGGACTCCTCTGAAAACCATTATCTATAAGATATTTGTCAATTTTGACGTACCAAGCCCGACGACTTGTTTCAAGACATAGAGTGCTTTCACCAATCTGCAAACCTGATGTTCTTTCCCAGCAACCTTATACCCTGGAGGTTGCATCATGCAGACTTCTTCCTGCAACTCACCATTGAGGAAGGCACTCTTAACATCCATCTGATGGACTTTCCAAACAAACTGAGCTGCTAAGGAAAAGACGAGCCGTATGGTACTCATTTTGGTTGTAGGAGCAAAAGTCTCCTCGTAGTCAATGCCTTCCTTCCGTGAGAATCCCCTAGCAACGAGACGAGATTTGTATTTGTCAAGGGTTCCGTCAACTTTGTACTTAACTTTATAGACCCATTTGCAACTAATGGGCTTCTTCCCTAGAGGAAGATCAGAAAGAACCCAAGTGTTATTTTTTAGAAGACTATGGAGTACAGCTTCAATAGCCTTTCCCCACTCAGGAAACCCTTTAGCCTCAGTATATGTTTCAGGCTCAAAAATGTTGTCCATGAAAGCAAAGTTGATTGTATTGTGTTGTTTGCTCTTGTTTCTGGAAGATCTACCCTCGATGAGATCATTAGGACAAAGATCGTTGATGGTCTTAGCCCACCATTTAGGCCGAGAAGTAAAAGAGCCAACATCAGAGGCTGGAGCAATAACTGGAACATGATCTGGAACAAGTTCAACAAGAGGAACATCATCCGAAGGAAATTCAAGTAGTGCATCATCAAATTCAGAGTCTGCATCATCCCTCCCATCAAATGAACCAAATGGAACACCCAAATCAATAGCCATCAAAGACTAATCCTCAGAATTTTGCACAGACGAGGAAAGCTGAAAAGATCCTCATTCTTCAAAGACATCACGACTAAACATAAGATGATCAGTGTCTACATCAATCAGTCGGTAAGCCTTGTGGTTCTCACTATAGCCTGTGAACATAAGTTTCTAACTCTTGGTATCCAACTTGGAGCGTTGGGCATCTAGAATACAAACATATGCTAAAGAGCCAAAGACTTTCATATGACTGATCGTAGGTTTGCCACCAGTCCAGAATTCCTCAAAAGTCTTCCCCTTAACAACCTATGTGAGAGATCGATTAAGGAGATAGATTGCAATGAATCTTGCTTCTACCCAAAAATTCTTAGGGATATTCTTGTATTCCATCATTGACCTAGCCATTTCAGTTATACTGCAGTTTCGATGTTCAACGTCGTTCTACTGAGCAGTGTAAGGTGTGGTTAATTGGCGTTTGATGTCGTAACTATCACAAAATCTATAGAAAGCAATAGAGCAAAACTCCCCTCATTATCTAACAATGGAACAACCTGACTCTTTTTCTACTAAGGCCTTAAACTTCTAAAATACAATAAACACATCTGATTTCTGTCTAAGAAAGTGCATCCACATTTTACGACTGCAATCATCAAGAAAAAGCAAGAAATACCTAGAACAAGTAACAGAAGATGTATTCATTGCACCACATGCATAAGCATGAACCATATGCAATACCTTTGAGGCTCACCATGAGTCAGCATCCTTGAATAGTCTTGCTTCCCAGTTTGACAAGCTTCACAAACTCAATGATTTTGAGTCTGAATCTCAAGTAAGCCGAGAAATAGATCCTCCAGAAAAAAGCAGAGGAAGATAGTGAATGTTCAAGTGGCCCTACTAGCTGATGTGAGAGACTGTTGATGGAAGATGATTTAGCTACAATGGCATGCTCAAGAGAATCACCAGTATCCACAAGTTTGTACAGACCATGATCCTCGATGCCAACAACCATAGTAGTGAGAGTCGCGCGACCAAAAATCGAACACTTGTCTGAACTCAATACCACATCAAGCTGAGGAGAATGCCGCATAATCTAGTTCACGGAGAGAAGAATTAGTTCCATACCAAGAATGTAGTATACATTGAAGAATATAAGATTCCTCCCACCAGACTGTATTTGCACGTTGCCCTTGTCAACAATAGTACACTCTTCTCCTCCAAAAATGACTGAATTGGTGAAAGGTGAGAAGTTTGTGAACCAATCATGTTGATGAGTGAAGTGTCAAGAAGCACCAGAGTCTATGTACCAAGCAAAAGATTTCACATGATATGCAGGGTGTTTCGCCATGAAAGCATAAAATGCAGATTATTTTCTGCTCTGAGTGCTCTGTGACATTGGCCTTAGGCTAAGACCCTACTTCCGCTGTTCGGAAGCAATCCGATTTCGCTAGTCCTTTATCAAGTGACCAAATTTTTGGAAGTATTTACAATAAACGTTCTTCTTCGAGCTATCCTGTGAAGACTTGTTTAGAAGACGGAGTGGCACTACTACCAAACTGTTGTTTCCAACGGTCTTGTTGCAAAAGTTTGGTGCACAGGTCTGGAAACTTTAAATCAACATTCGTTGCAGTAATGTCGAGCGTTTCGATGAAGTGCTCATAGGACCAATGGCTTCTAGCTGATCTCGAATGTCCTTTATCTTCATCAGATGCTCCTGAAAGGAAACACTCATCCATCATAACATAAAATAGTTGGTTCTTTAGGAAGAAAGCATGACTCTTATCTAATGTCTCATAGAGATCCTTCAAAATAGTCCAGATCTCTCTAGTTGTCTTGTCGGATGGCACTCGTGGCAATTGATCATCAATGACTGAAAGATTGATAAGCATGACCAATTCTCAGTTGCATTCCTCAAACTTATCCTGATCTTGTCCAAGTCTAGTAGGACGAGTCTCTTTACCCAAAACGAGCTCATCGAGATGACAATATTCGAAGATAATCATCATTCGTTGTTTCTGTGTTGTAATTTATGTTGTTGAATCGTTGATTGCCTTCCAACATTATGTTGGTCAAAAACGCCATTGTGCACGCTTTCTGAGGCAGACGAATAAGAAATTCTAAACAGGCGAAAAACTAATTAGGGAATCTGAGGCACGGATCCCAATGCAAAAACAAAGGTGGATGCAAGTACAAACTTCATGAAGTACAAAGTACAGTTGGCACAAATCCCAAGGTACAAATTTTCGACAAACCCAGAAAATTCTGATGAAGACCCAAAAAGCTTCGTAAAAAACCCACAGAATTTGTAGGTTAATATTTATTCCAACTAAAAAATCAGAGGATTTTTCAAAAACCCTAGTCAACCGAAAGTCAAGAACCTTAGGTTGATGCAAAAGACTAAAAATGGCAGGCAGAGGTCGCGGTAATACTTCTAAAAAACGCAGGTCCAAAGAAAGAAATCTCGCCGCAAGCAGTTACAAGGTTGTAACAGGTCAAAAAAAACCCACGAAAAAATTTGTTTTGGAAAAAAACAACCTGAAAAACAGCCAAAAACCTTCAAATCACGGCCTAGATAAATCTACAGTGCACAAGTAGCCAAAAAAAAAAATCTGTCGTTTTCGTGTTTGCACAAGCAGAAGGTTGAACGCGGGTTGAGAAAACAAAAAATGAGTTGCAAAAATCCAGTCTTGAGTTGTAAGAACTCGTGATGTGTAGAAGAATGGAGAAAACGCGAGCAGCTCCACACTGCCCAGAAACCCAAGAAAAAATTTTCTAAAAAAATTCGTTATTCAAATGAATTAGAAAATTTTCATTTGAAATTTTTCAAAAAAATGAACTTGTTTTCTGGCTACTATACCATGTTTTGGTGAAATATTGATTGAATTAATGAAATAATCAAACAATCATTTAAAGAATTACAAAACTGATGTTTTTATAACGAAATATTCGTAAAATAGAACCTAACTAATATTTACACTAAGTTACAATATGTCATTAATAATAAATAATAAAGATATTATTCTGATATGCCCACCTTCCATACTATTATCTGAATCAGAAGATCAATTCCCTTTTTACAGGTGATTTTTACTAGCAGATATTTGGGGTTTAGGTAGCTGAGAATTTTGCAGGCAGTGATGTAATTCCATGAAGATGCAGAACCGTGTCTGAGGTATCAACTATGTGTCATTGTCGAAGCATGGTTTATTACTCACTATCAATTCAAATTAAAGAAATCCTTCCTCATTTTTCTTGATAACTTTTTACTTTCTAAATAAGCTACCAGCAAGTGTTCATGTCTTCCTCAACTAAAGAGCTTAGGAAATTATGCAGTATCTAAATTAGCTTATTTTGAGATTGGAAAGGCTTAAGGTCTAATCAGCAAATTGAAAGGAGAAAAATCAGCATGAAGCAATTCACCAATCTTCCCATTGCTTTGCTTTCTTTTTTGTTAACTCATTTAGTGTTTAACCCATAATGTCGAGACCATAGAAACGACACTCAGACTCGACGCGGACTCTCCAAGGCTAACCTGACTCGGGACTCAGCAAGACTCGGCAGGACTCAGCAAAATATCAGCTTCTAGTGAGTCTCGCCTAGAGCGAGTTCCTGAAGAGGACATAAATCTATTAATGTCCAACAAAAGACATAATAAAGGGAAGATCATCAAATAAAGGTTTAAGGTATAATTGTAAGAAGAGTTTATAGCAGAATTGTATGGAGAGGATATACAGATATAAAGGATGATATGCAGATACAAAAGAATATGAAGACTTAAAGGACAAGTATAAAGAGAGGACATAGTTTGAACGTGTGAATCAAGAAAGAATTAATGGAGAAGAAGAATAGACTCCCTCAAAAGGCAAAGGGTTGTAATGATGAAGGGTTGTGACTCTTTCAAAAGGTGGTAGTTATGAAACGTTGTGACTCTTTCAAAGGGCATAAAGGATGAAGCGTTGTAAATCTATTGAAAGGTTGTGAGTCTCCCATCATGAAGATATAAAAAGGAGCTAGATTCATTCGTTTAAGGCATGGAAAAAGGAATCATCATAAGGAAGGTAATCATAGTAAGTTTTGTTATGAGATATAAGACAGTTCTGGTCTGCATAAAGGGGAGCCTAGAAATTAAGAATTAATGGAAGAAGAGGAAGGAATGGGAAGAGAATAAGGAAGTAACTTCCAAAGCGGCAGCAATGATGAAGGGTTGTGACCCTTTCTAAGGGTGGACTTGTGAAAGGGTGTGACCATTGCAAACGGTAGACAAGGTGAAGAGATGTGACTCTTCCTCACATTGAAAGGTATAAAGAGGAGAAGGTTTCCTTTGATGAGGGCATCTGAGGGAGGTAAAGTAGGGAATAATATATTATTCTCAAAGGCCGCAATGGAAACTGGTGACTCAATTCTTATGAAAGGTGGTGACCCTTTCACTAATAATGTATAAACGAGAAATCATTCCTAGTATTCAAGGATCATTTATTTATCATCAATACGTCAGACCAGCACTCACTCAATCATCACTCCTCAATCTATGAATTCCACATTCAATCAATCATCATTCACTAACATATCAAATCAAAGGAAATCATTCTATTATTCATCAAACATCAATTGGGAATCAAGCAAACAGACCTGCAATCAATTCAATCAGTCTTTATTAATCATTCAATCATTGGTAGTGAGAAATATATATAAAAGATAAGAAGACCAAATAATCCAGACTATCAAGCTTCTAGATGCGAGTATCATTTGATACATATATTAATTTACAATTATTCTTCATGATTATTCTGATCTCGTCTTTGTGTACATTTTAGGAACATAAATTATAGCAAATAATTTTATATATACACATTCTTGCAGGCATATATGAATCTATATATCAATGGTCTAATATGCATTTTATAGCTACCTGATTTAGTAGTGATAGGTATATTGATGGTGTAATGACTTGATATTAAACTGTGTACAAGATGTTATGTCCCTAACTGGTGAAATCAATAATGGTAAGGAAAGTGAGGAAATTAACATTGGGAGAATTGTGATGAGGTCACCTTCTAAGCACACCACCTCCTAGTTGTGACCGGGGAGTCCCCATGGGGCCAAAAGGAGAACAAAATGGACTGCCTTTGGGCGTCAAAAGGATACACTTTTGACACACCTTGTTGTGAATGCTCCACACCATAGATGCAACACTCGCCGAGTGCCGAGTACTCACCGAGTTTTTCAAGCTCGCGAGTTAAACTCGGAAAAACTCGCAACTAGTCAGTCGCCGAGTTTTACTGAAAAACTCGCCCGCGTTTTCCTGGGCGCTGCTAAACGCAACAGACGTGTTTTTTTTTGCATTTTCTGTTTGGAGCTGCTGTTTTTGGGTGAGAGTGAATAGTTTTTGCTCTTTGACCCTTGCTAGGTGATTGAATCGTCTTGGAGACGGATTTGAGCGGATTGAAGGTGTATTTCAATCGATTTTACAAGGAAAATCACATTCACAGGTAGGTTTTCTGAATTCGTTTTTTTATTTTTTAAAAACATTATATTCTTTTTATGTTGTTTCTAAATGAATACAAAATCATTCCTAAGTAGTTAGAAATGATTTTGTATTATTAGAAGAAGATTGAACACTAATTTTTACATGTTTTGTTGAATCTATCACTATTTATCACTATTTTTTTAAACCCTAGCTTGTTTTAGCTTTTTTTAAACTTTGAAAGTTTGAAATTTGAATGATTTGTAGACTCTACTCTAAAAGACTAAAAATATTGAAAGTTTTGAAGTTGAAACTAATTTAGATAATTTCCAACTTTGTTTAATAATTTAAATTTTGTGTTTTTATTTTGTATGTGTGTAGGGCAGCAGGTAAGCATTGATTTTATTTAATCAACATGGCAAGTGCACAGGAAGTGTGGCCACTTACACCATGCCCTTTTAGATATATAGGCACCCGACCTAAAAATGCAAGAGATAAAACATGGAGGTATGCCTATGAAGCACCAGATGAGCATGGGAAGGTGATTTATATAAGGTGTGAGAGTAATTTCTGGAGGCATAAACCGCCTCAAATACCACCTTGCAGGCATTAGGAAACACGATGCTGATCCATGTGAGAAAAATACTAAAGAGATAAAAAGATTTGTCAATTCCATACTTGCAGCCGGAGAAGACAAAAAATTGCATAGGGAGAGGGAAAGATTAGCTGTGAGGGCAGCCATAGCTGAAACTCAAGGTGCTACTATTGACATAAAAGAAGAAGAAGCAGCACTTGAGAACATAGTAGGCTCTTTTCGTGCCCTGCGCATCCGCAAACAGGGTGCCTCCACTTTTACTGCTTCTGCTTCCTCTAGTAGAGTGCATTCTTCTTCAACACCATCAGCATCAGGGATAGGCACTTATTTTGTGCCCAGGAACACACCTGTAGCACAACCATCATTAGAGGCCATTGGATGGAACAAGGAGGTACATGAGCAAACAGATATTGCGGTTGCTGATTTTTTCTATTTAAACAACATCCCATTGCGTGTGATTGATAGTCCCTATTGGCTCAATGCGGTGACCGCAATCACAGTT
>MU225962.1:347972-372037 GCA_018584345.1 Thuja plicata | reverse complement strand
ATTTGTTACTCTCAGGGCAAGGTTCCAGGCATATGATAAACTGTGGAATGATTTCTCTTCCACCAGGGACAGGACCATTCCCCAGCTGTTGGCTCTTCTTGATGCACCAGAGAAATTACTTGAGAAGGCTAAGGTGATTAGCCCAGGAGAGAAGGATACCATTGAGTCATGGTACTATGCCTTGCTCAACCGGTTCGAAATCATGGAGGGAATCAAGGGTGAAATTGCTCCCCTTGAGGCCACCATCCTTAAGATTGTTGATGATACTCTTGGCAGCATTAAGACCACCTTCAGGATGGAAGAAGTTAGGGAGGATGGCGTGAGTTTGGAAGTCTTAACCGAGAGGGTGAAAACATTTGGAGGAGACATCATCACAGGCGATATCTTGGATTCTCTCTCTTCCCTTAGAATGTTCCTGAATTCCACTAAGGGCAGCGCCACAGAGCAAGATAAGATTTTGACCACAGCCAGGAAGGAGATGGACTTAGTTGAGAAGAGGATTCAGTATGCCCCTCTTCCCCCCATGGAGGAGGTCAGCAAGGTGATAACCAAGTTCATTGACTTGGCAAATAAACTAAGGGACAAGGGAAGGAGTATCTTGGATGACAACTTGATGTAGGTCCACGTGGCGGATTTTGATTGGCTACCATTTTGGTGCCTTCTCATTGGTTCTTTCTATTGTATTTTCTCATTGGCTTGCCACTGAGGTGTCAGTTTCTCATTGGTCAATTTGGTGGTAACCCTAATTAGGGTTTGTAAATTTGATCTGGGCCCTTGATTTTGCCTCTTAATCTTGGCCACTCATTGTAATCTGGAGCCTCTATATAAGGCCATCTGCTCTCATTTGTAAAGGGGTGGAAGAATATTGTTGCTTATATAATGCCAAAATTGTTTCTTTATCATTGTTGTGTCTTGCATGGTGATTAAGAACACTTGGTGTTATTGCATGGTTTCTTACTTCCAATTGTTAGATTTAGATTTCATTGAGTTGCTTTAGAATAGATTTCATTCCAAGAAAGTTGCTAAGTAAGAGTAGAGTAAATGGTTAGTTGCATGGTGATGTTAGCAAGTGTTTGATAGGGATCGTTAAACTAGGCCACTAGTATCTCTATTCTTCTTGGCTTTGTCAAGTGAAGTGAAGTGAACTTAAATAAAAACACTTGGATAATCGATAGCAGAGCATCACGACATATAACTGGATTCAAAGATCAATTTGAAACCTTACAAGAACATTCCTCTAAAGAAGTCACAATTGGAGACAACTCCACCTACCCAGCGAAAGGAATTGGGACCTGCTCAATCAAATTGAAAACAAGGGTAACCTTACAATTGAAAGATATTGTTCTCTTTGTACCAGGTATAAAAAGGAACTTGGTCTCTATTTCAGGCCTAGTTGATCAAGGCTATCAAGTCACATTCCAAGAAGAAAAAGTGCTACTATGGCCTAAAAACTCTAACATTAAAAATGCTATTTCTATAGAGTATACGGATGGAAGCCAATACAAATTATGTAATAGTCACAAATTAGCTCTATGTCATGAAGTATCAAATTCTAATGAACTCTGGCACAGAAGATTAGGATATCTTGGATTTAGCACTCTACCTTCCATAAAGAAAATCACTACAGGTATACCTAATCTAAAGTCAAATCATATTCGTACTTGTAAAGGATGTGCTCTAGGAAAAAATATTAAAAGATCTTTCTCTCCCAGTGAACATAAAACCAAAGTTGTACTAGAACTCATTCACACGGATTTGTGTGGACCTATGTCAACTCTCTCACTAGGAGGATTTTCGTATTATGTGATTTTCATTGACGATTACTCTAGAAAAACTTAGATCTATTTCCTTAAACTCAAAGAATCAAATGAAGCATTGCTAAAATTCAAAGAATTTAAAGTATTAGTGGAAAACCAAACTGGAAAGAAAATAAAAACTCTAAGATCAGACAATGGGGGTGAATATATCTCTGAAAACTTAAAAGAATTCTGCATTTCTGTTGGGATTAAGAGGGAGTATACAGTACCTTATAACCCTCAACAAAATGGAGTAGCAGAAAGTAAAAATAGAACTATCATTGAAGCTACCAAGGCTATGATGCGATCAAAATCTTCATACCTCATTTTGGGCCGAAGCATCTAATACTGTCGTATAAATCCAAAATAGGTGTCCTCACTCAATCCTAGAAAACATTACACCTGAAGAAGCCTTTACAGGGAAGAAACCAGATCTAAGTCATCTAAGAATCTTTGCTTGTCTTGTGTATGTTCACATTCCTAAAGGAGAAAATAACCAAACTAGAACCCTCTAGAAAGAAAGGAATATTTGTTGGCTACAGTGAAACTACTAAAGGATACAGGGTCTACATACTAGGACAAAAATACATTGACATTAGTAGAAATATCAAATTTGAAGAAGATATTGCCCTTAAACTCTCTACACTTACAGAAGATGGATCAAATGAGAACCAGAGGGAGAATATCAAAGAAAATGATGAAGATCACACAATTGAGAATCAGAGGGAGAATGACTTAGAAGATGACGGAAACTACAGAGAAAACATTATAGAAAGTGATGAACTCCCTTCATCTAACCTTGAAGATGTTGAATTTCTTAACAATAAGAAAAGGCCACAGTGGGCAAGAAAAATGATTGAAGAAAATAATGTTGAACAAGATGAAATATTTAGAGAAAGTAAGAGAACAAGAAATCAGAAATGTTATCTTGCACTTATGGCTGAGCTTACAAAGTCTGAACCATCTAATGTTAAAGAGGCCTTAACATGTCAAGCCTGGAAAGATGCAATGATCGAGGAATATCAATCTATTGTAAAAAATGATGTTTGGGAGGTAGTACCAAGACCTAAAGGGAAATCAGTTGTCTCTTCAAAATGGTTATTCAAAATCAAATATGCTTTAGATGGTAGTATTGAAAAAAATAAAGCCAGATTTGTTGCCAGGGGTTTTCCTCAAAAAGTCGGAATTGACTATGAAGAAACCTTTGCTCCAATTGCTCGATATACTTCTGTGAGGACTATTATCGCCATTGCAGCATCTAAAGTGTGGAAGATACATCAAATGGATGTAAAGACAGCCTTTCTAAATGGTGTTATTGAAGAAGAAGTATACATAGAACAACCTGAAGGCTTCACCACCCACGACAGAAATAGTTATGTTTGCAAACTAAAGAAAGCTCTCTACGACCTTCAGCAAGATCCCAGGGCTTGGTATGAAAAGATAGACAGTTATCTTTCCAAGTTAGGGTACTCCAAAAATGAAGTTGATCCTAACATATACTTCAAAACATCCAAAGGTGAAATGGTAATTCTTGTTCTTTATGTTGATTTATTAATAACAGGAGAAGATCATCTTACTGCCAAATGCAAACAAGATCTCACAATTCAATATGAAGGATCTAGGTCTGTTACACAACTTTCTAGGATTAGAAGTATTGCAGAAGGAAAACTATATTTTCTTAAATTAAGAAAAATACACCATGGACATATTAACCAGATTTGGCATGATGGATCGTAAACCATCATCCACTCCAATGGAAACAAATCTTCATAAGCTCAAAGATGAAGCCGCAAATTCAGAACCTACTGATCCTACATATTATAGACAGTTAATTGGATCATTTATGTACTTGGTAAACACTCGTCCTGATATCTGCTATGCTACAAATGTATTAAGTCATTTCATGTGCAAACCAAAGAAGATCCATCTAATAGCTACTAAACATATTCTAAGATACTTATGTGGTACGATTGGATTTGGCCTAAAGTACGAGAATGTTGAGATATAACTCCAAGGTTTTTCTAACTCTGACTGGGCAAGAAATTCAATCGATCGCAAAAGCACTACAGGATGTGCTTTAGTCTTGGATCAGCTATGATTTCTTGGTTCAGTAGGAAACAATCAGCAGTTGCTCAAAGTTCAATAGAAGCAGAATATATGGCTGCTTCCATGGGAGCTCGAGAAGTCGTATGGTTAAGGAAGTTACTATTTGGATTGTTTGGCAAGCCTCTAAAGCCCGCAGTAATTCATTGTGACAATCAAAGCTACATTCAACTTTCAGTTAATCCAGTCTTTCACAACCGTTCCAAGCACATAGAAATTTCTTACTACATAAGAGACATGGTAGACAGAGATGTTATCAAATTGATCTACATCAGTACTGAAGAACAGAATGCTGACATCTTTACCAAGCCTCTTACAAAGTTGAAAGTTGAGTACTTCAGGAAGAAACTTGGTATGACTAAGTTGTGATTAAATTTCTGAGATTAAATCTCATTTATAAGTTAATTGTTGTATTCAAGAATAAATATAAATAAAATATTGCAATATTGTGTTTTTTTGAAAGGTGATGATCTTTCATGTGTGTTAGGTCACTATTGTAAGGTGACGACCTGAACAATAGTTTGACCTAGTGTCAAGAGTGATTACATTAAGTTACTATATTGACACCAAATCTTTGGAGGTTATCATTTAATCTAGTTCCGAATTGAGTCGAGGATTATCATAACGAGTGCCTCAAGTTATTGTTCTGGAATGCGCCGGATGTCTTGACACTAATACTTATCACTAAATCCAGTTCTGAATTGAGTCGGGGATTGTGATAATTCTTCTATCAGGATTGGGTACATTAAACTTATGTCCCGGACTGTGTCGGTTATCTTGAAATGAAGTTATGTTGTGATTAAGTGTTATCACTAAAATCCAGTTCTGAATTGAGTCGGGGATTACGATAACATACACATCATGATAATCTCCCATTCGGATATCATGATTCTGTTCAATCCTCTCTTGCTAAGAGGGGATGCTAAATTATAGCTTTGATCTGATTGATTTGTCAATATACATATATTTAATGTATATATATTTATTTATTTATTTATTTATTCAAGTGAAATTTATATTGATCAAATTCAATATGCTTAAGTTATAATGGATCGACTTTAGTAATAGTCGATTACTCTTAATATAATTAATATGTATTGGTTCGGCTTTAATAATACTCAATACTGAATGTTACGATAACTATCGAATGATAGTTATACATAACATACATATCTGTTGTTAAATGGAATCAATTTTTGTCGATGCGGATTATATATTAAAGAATGTGTTACTATAACTATCGACCGATACTTATATGTAACACATCATGTGTATTATAAGTGCCACGGTTTATATAAAATATAACCACGATAATGAATGGGTATGTCTAGGTAGGACATGACCCTACGTGGCTCAAGCCATGTTCGGTCATGTCTCTACATAGACATAACTCCTCTATCATATATAAATACAATTGTATGTGGCTATGGAAACACATTAATCATAGTGCATGTTATTACCACAGCAAACATACGAAAGACAATCTCTGCAATTATACTGCAGCATAAGATCTATATATATATAAGATAATATTCTGTGAACAACATAAATAAAGATCATTGAATTCTCTCTAGAAATATCTTATTTCCTTAACATGGAAAGGGCCACATAAGGCCATGGGGGATGATGAATCCACTCTTGGGCCTAGGGTAGTAGGCTTTTGCGGCACCTCATCAAGTCACCCTACCTTATCAATTTTATGGTTAGGTCACCCTCAAGTTAACTCCAACATTCTATCAAATTGTTTGTATCCCTCATATATGTTATCTAACTATGACATTATGATTATAAATAAACCCTAATAGTGTTGCAGGATTTCAATTTACGGAATTACATAATTGAGAAACCCTATATATGGTAAACCCTAACCCTAATCTTGTAAAATTGTGATTTTAAAGAAAATTCGGGGGCTAATTAGGAAGGGACATTACATGTAGGTATGGTGTACAATACATTGCAAGAAATCCATGCACATCTTGGTATCTTTTGTGATGGCAACTCTGATATTGGAGTTATGTTGTCTCTTTGAGAGGAATCAAGATCAAGATCAAATCTAGTAGAACTTGCAAGGATGAGTGAGAGTTCAGTCGATTGATTTGAAATTCATGTCTAAGAGGAATGTCAAGTATAAAGCAGAGCTTACACCAAGAGGGTTTGTAGTGAAATTTTGTAGTTAGTATAGAAGGCTCATTGTCAGTTTTACATGTCATCCAAAGAGAATTCTACTCTAGGTGAAATTTCAATTCTGATGTAATGCCAAGGTGAGAGAATCCCCAAAGAAGATGTCCAACCTTGCAGCAAGAGTCAAAACAGCGAAAACATAAGAAACTTGACACTATAAGATGCAAGAAACGCTTTATTAAACATAATTTAACTCATACATGTCGGGTTGTAAGGTCTTCCCGGTTATGGCCAAATACAAATCCAAGATATATTCCAAAGATCTCTGCAAGCTTCAGGTCAATAGTCCACTACTATACTTTCTACCCTCCTCACTAACTGATTCTCTAACATGAAACCAAGCCCTACATTTATACAAAATCACGACCACAAGTCGAATCAAGAAATAACATTTCCCAAAGCAGGAAACGTCTTACAAATATAGGTCCAACCCTATACAAACATAACATAAGAAGCGATCACATCAAAAAATCCACGAAGGAACCAAGATCGCAACGGCTAAGAATCCCACAATCCCGATCGCAACACAAATCTCCAAGTAGGTCCACGCTAGTCATGAATACATTACCCGCGGCTAGAAAGAGAAAGAAATTTCAACACGCGATCAACCCCAAGAGATGCGATCATAGGAGAATGATCCAAGAACACTCCTGAACAAGAACCCGCGAGCGCAACTCCTAACTCGCACAGAAACTCGACCACACACCAACCTGTCAACCCAATCAAAAGAACAAGAAAACAAATAATGCCCTATCACAGAATCCTCCAGATCTGGAACAAGATAACACCAAATACAGAGCGATCACAGACAAGCATCCAATGTATTGTCAAGAACATGCCAATACGAGCACAACAGCTAAAGATCCAAGTGGACCAACCACAACCAAAAACACAGAAACTGCCAACTGTAACCCAAAGTCATAGAATGATGCAAGATTGCCAGCAAACCAAGGATGCTCCTGCATCAAACACCCCAGGTGAGTAAAGATTTTCCATAAGAGCAGCACATGAAAATCTGAAGGGATTCAAGATAGAGATCCCATGTTCATTCTTAATCCACATATTGTTTGCATCTCTGCTATTTACACTGTCATTCCACCCTTCTCAGTCAAGTACTGCAAATGACTCTCCCTATCATTCTTCCACTCATGCCTTCTACCTGAACTAGAGGTACCAACAGGACAAGATCCCAACTGAATCTTCTTTTGCTTCTTTTTGCCACTAGTACCCTCCGATTTGCCTTCACACCTCTGAACCTTAATGTTTGTACTAACCTCTGCAGTCATCTCATATCTCCTTCCAATGCTCAAGTTCCTCATTCCTTTGTCTTCATCCTTCAAAGGAGCCAAAGTAAATTTATGTCTATCTTTTAGGATAGTAATAAAATTTCTTTTACAGTCATGAATAGCCTCTCTATCATACTGCCAAGGTCTTCCAAGCAAAGCATGAAAAGAACTCATATTCACAATGTCACATAATACTTCATCTCTATAAAGACTAATATGAAAACTTACCATGCACTATTCCTTAACCACTACTGCATGATCTTCTTGTAACCAACTAATCCTATAAGGACAAGGATGTTTCAACCTCTTCAAACTAAGCTTCTTAACCATCTCCTTAGAAACCAAGTTATCAGTACTTCCTCCACCTACAATCACCTTACAACATTTACCACCAGACTTATACGTAGTCCTGAATAAATTTCCCCTTTGACAAGGATCAACTTGCTTCTCGGTCAGCAATGTTCTCCTAAGCATAAGATTCTCACCACCCTCAGGTTCAGCCATGTTCTCAAAATTAATAGGATCCTCCTGAGCCACAAGAACCTGTTTATACTGAAAAGCTTTATGTCCATCATGTCCACACTTAAAACAAGTGCCTTTAAACCAATTCTTGTCATCTCTTTTGTGATCATCATTCCTAGGTGAAACCAATCTAACTTCTTCAACAGGCTTATCTTTCTCCACCTATTTATCTTTACCTCTAGAGTTACCTTGATTTCTCCTCTTCAACTTATATTCGGCCTTCATGTTGATGTTTGTACCTTCGATTAGATAAAATGAATGAGATATTAATATTATGAGAATAGATTAAATTATGCACATACATATACATACCAATATATATATACATAATTAATTGTCATTATATTAATCTCATAATAATAAATAGACATGTCCCATGAAGGAACATGCCTCTCCTAGCCTCATTCTCAGTATAAATGAAAGAGAGATTGTTGCATTTGGAAAATACATACCATATACAACACAGGAAGTGCTATTACATTTGCAATGATCCTAAAACTTAACATGGTATCAAAGCCAAGTTGCAAATGTAAGAAAGTAGTTTCTTAATGGTGAATGTATGACTGTCTCAGAAAATACAGTCTCAGGACATGGACCATATCTCACAAATAAACCGTTGGATGTTGCTGAATTTTGGACATGTTGGTGATAACCAAATTACGAAGAATCTCACCGGAGCGATGGAGAGAATATGTCAGGTGAAAAAGTTATGACCGACTGTGTACAGATCTATGTGAAATTCCTGAAAGCGACTTTCATTAAAGAGATATTAATTTGTGATGATCGTGGTCAAGCATTAACAATGAAACATGTATTCAAGGAAGGGTGTCTCTTTCTAGAAAGCAAGCATTAATTATAGAGTCTCACCTCTCTTGGATAAATCAAGTCATTTCACAAGAAGACATGAGAATTGTTCAACGATATGAGTGGGAATTGTACATTGTGGGGGTGAATAACAACCAATGTTACATTTCCATTTGAACAATCCTTAGTGGGGAGATAATTCAAAAATGAGATGTCTGTCAAATAATCTAAAAAGGTGTTTTCTGAATTTATGTATATGGACCTTCATTGAAGCAACTTGTGTCAAGGATGTTGATGCACAGATAAGTATCTATTATCCTTGAATATTACATTTATCTACTCATTGTAGTCTCTCTCTCATATGTAATTCTATACGTACTATAAGAGATATTTGCCTTGATCTTTTCTGGAGATGCTCTTGCAGGAAAAAGAAGATTGATATCAGATTCAAAGGGAGTCTAACTCTTCAGAGGTAACTTTGGACGAGGAGCTTAGAAGACTGATATCAAACTCAGAGGGAGTCTGAGAGTTCATCTTAAGCAATCTTGGATAAAAAGATCAACAAATTAATATCTGCTCAATGAGTTCTTCTCTATGACAGAAGTTCTAGGTGAAATTTCTTGTTTTCACCCTCTGCGCTGAGGCATGATGGATGTCATGTGTGTGACTCCATGTGTTTTTAAATGGGCTTGCCCCCTGTGTAAATCATGAGGAAGTGACGACTTCCAAATGATTATCACTTGTATTTGTTAAAGTTATTGGAAGGTGACGATCTTACAATAACTTGATCTTCTATCATGATAGACATCTTATGATGGCAGAAATAGATCATGATAGACAATATCTTGCATGGTGGATTGAGTTCCTTAAACGTGCCATGATCTTCTATTGTGATAGACATCTTATGATGCCTGAAACAAATCATGATAGATGATATCTTGCATGGTGGATTGAGTTCCTTAAATAGGCCATGATCTTTTATTGTGATAGACATCTTATGATGGCTGAAACAGACCATGATAGATGATATGAATGTTCCTATGGTAAGTGCACATTACCTATAGGACATTTTTTAGTTATGATGAATATCATGAGACTCGATATTCTTCGTCAGACCATATCTCTGATATCATATTGAGGTGATATCTAAAATATTTTTTGAGTTATGGTGAATATCATGAGACTTGATATTCTTGGTCAAACCATATCTCTGATATCATATTCAGATGATATCTAAAATACTTTCTAGGTTATGGTGAATATCATGAGACTTGATATTCTTGGTCAGACCATATCTCTGATATCATATTGAGGTGATATCTAAAATATTTTAGTTATGGTGAATATCATGAGACTTTATATTCTTGGTCAGACCATGTCTCTTGTTATCACGATGAGGTGATATCTTCTCTCTTCAAAGTAATGGATCTTTTGTCAATTGCATTTTGATGAATTTTATCTTCCCTAGCTAAGAGGGAGTGTTGATGTTTGTAGCTTCGATCAGATAAAATGAATGAGATATTAATACTATGAGAATAGATTAAATTATGCACATACATATACATACCAATATATAATAATAATAGATATTATTTATATATATATATATATATTGATATATATATACATAATCAATTGTCATTATATTAATCTCATAATAATAAATAGACATGTCCCATCATTGAGATTGTTGCATTTGGCAAATACATACCATATACAACACAGGAAGTGTTATTACATTTGCAATGATCCTAAAACTTAACACTTCAAATCATACTGATAAGCATCTTCAACCGTACCAATCTTCAACATACTCAACTCATCATGTATGTTATATCTCAAACCATTAACATATCTAGCAACCTTCTCTTTAGTCACATCTCTATGTCCAGATCTAATGGTCAACTTGTAAAACTCCTCAGTATAATCCTTCACACTAAGATCTTTCTGCTTCCGATTCTGCAACTTCTTAAACAATTCCAATTCATAATCCTCATGTATGAACTTGGCTTTCAATTTAGTAACCATCAGCTTCCAACAAGTAATCTTCAATTCTCCTTCATCTTCTCTATTCTTCCGCAACTCCTTCCACCAAAGAGCAGCATGTCCTTTCAACTTAGTCTGTGTCAATCTAACCCTCAAATGATCACAGATGTCTTCAAGCTCAAAGTAGTCTTCTAGCTCTCCTATCCAATCAATCAGGTCTTCAGGATTTAATATACCTGAGAAATTAGATACTTCCATCCTATGACCAGTATTTAGTCTAGTCATAGTTCTCATCAACCTATCAAATCCATGTTCATCGGTCGATCTAGCAATCTCTACAGAGCCAAATTCATCAGCAACTTCCTCATAACCATCTTTTGTTCTAGGACCTATCTGTAATCCAGCAGCAGCATTTTTGATACCTTCCATGACTTCATTCCTCAATTCATTCATTTCATTACTCATCTCACAAATCTTCTTTCATCTGATCAATCATCCTAGGGTTTAGTCTTCTAGGAGGCATCTTCAAAACCTTAAGTGCAACTACCTCTGATCGACGATCTATTCACCAAGGAGATACCAAGAACCACAACCCCTGCAACAAATCCAAGTTCTAACCACCTTGTACAGTCCTTAAGTTGATGCGAGCCAGATCTTCACTCTGCCACCTCACAAACAACTACTCCAAGGAATCACAAGCTCAAGAACATGCATTTGCAAAACACCACCAGCTTCAAACCTTGCTCTTATACCACCTGATGCATACCAAGGTGAGAGAATCCCCAAAGGAGATGTCCAACCTTGAAGCAAGAGTCAACACATCGAAAACACAAGAAACTTGACACTAAAAGTTGCAAGAAACGCTTTATTAATCATAATTTAACTCATATATGTCAGGCTGGAAGGCCTTCCTGGTTGCGGCCACATACAAATCCAAGATCTATCGCAAAGATCTATGCAAGCTTCAGGCCAATAGTCCACTACTATACCTTCTGCCCTCCTCACTAACTGACTCTCTAACACGAAACCAAGCCCTACATTTATACAAAATCACGACCACAAGTCGGCTCAAGAAATAACAATTCCCAAAGCAGGAAACGTCTTACAAATATAGGTCCAACCCTATACAAACATAACATAAGAAGAACCGATCACATGGAAAAATCCATGAAGGAACCATGATCCACACGCTAAGATCGCAATGGATAAGAATCCCACAATCTCAATCGCAACACAAATCTCTAGGTAAGTCCACGCCAATCATGAACACGTTACCCACGTCCAAAAAGAGAAAGAAACCTCAACACGCGATCAACCCCAAGAGCTTCAATCATAGGAGAATGATCCAAGAACACTCCTGAACAAGAACCCACGAGCGCAACTCCTAACTCGCATGGCAACTCGACCACACACCAACCTGTCAACCCAATTAGAAGAACAGGAAAACAAATACTGCCCTATCATAGAATCCTCCAGATCTCAAATAGGATAACACCAAATAAGGAGTGATCACAAACAAGCATCCAAAGTACTGTCAAGAACATGTCAGTACGAGCGCAACAGCTAAAGATCCAAGTGGACCAAACACAACCAAAAACATAGAAACTACCAACTGTAACCCAAACTCACCAGAACGATGCAAGATTGCCAGCAAATCAAGGATGTTCCTGCATCAAATTCAATTGTAGCAATCATTTTCTTTTTTCAACGGGATGTTGGGCCATGTGATGATCAGGTAAGTATGGCGTTCAACATATTGTAGGTCTTCCTTCAAGATCTTGGTCTCTTTTGAAATGGCAAATATGAAGCTGAAGTAACATTGGTGAGGATGTAACCTCAGTGAGGAGTATTGCCTCCTTAAGAAGAATTGTGATCTTGACCGAATCTGATAGAACTAGAAAAGACAGGTGGAAGAATTGAGTTGATTGAGTTGAGAGCAGTGCTTGTGAGGGGTAGAAAGTATGAAACAAGGCTTACACCAAGAAGGTTTCAAGTGTACTACTACATTTAGTCACCAAGACTCATTAACCCTTTCTCTAGGGCGTTGCAACCCTATTATGTGAAATGACTAAAAAAACAAGAGTCTCTTGAGAAGAACACGACTACAAAAGGCTTTGATCTGACCTAAATAAGGTTCCTATAAATTCACCTCGAATATGCTTACAACCTAATATTACACATTCAAAAGAGCCCTAGATTACAAAATACTATATCTAGATTACTTTTCTTTGATGATGCTCCATCCAGATCATAAGCATGCCTTGTCTCAAACTTGATCTAACCGAATTCATCTAACACCAAACAAGAACAAAATTGAAAACTGAATGATCAACATTTGTGGCCCAAAGCATTTCAGAGCTAGCAAAACATCTTTAAAGTCAAAAGTTCTTGCTTCAAGGTTGATTGGAATTTTTACAGAAACATACTGGATTTTGAGTGCATTCTTGGCAAGTATATGAACATTATGGGTATCCTTTAGGTACTGATGTTACACGTGCAGATGGTGATAGATCAATGAGGAAATTAATCCCTTCCTGCTCAACGGATATCAAGGTATCCCACCCCCATTATTCTCACACAATTGTGTAGATTAGCCACTCTACAGCGTAAAAGACTAGATACACAACTCAACTCTCATTGGAATGCAGCAAGGCAGATTTGTGTTACACTTTTTTTCTCGATTAATAACAACCGTAAGCTTCCTCCAAGCCTTGCCCATTCATAGTAATTAATGAGGATATTAACACTTCTGTTTTGAACCCATCTGTACAAGCTTGCACTGCTGTAAATGTTTACCCGCTGGGGTTACTTAGTTTATTGATGCATAGACATTATTCAGGAAATACAAATGACACAAGATAGATCAGAGAATACCAGAGTCTTTATTAATCATTCGTAACTTGAGTACATTTACAATAGTCACCATTATGTTATCTCTCCGAAGAGAAAGTACATTGCTTATATAAAACCCGAAGGGGTGTGACCAAACGTCACCACCGATTCCCAACCGTCGTCCGGTAGTAACTAAGTACCGTTGGCTACACATAATATAACTAACACAGCATAAAGTAAGTACTATGGCTAACATCATCACCCCCTAAAGAAAATTTGTCTCCGGACGACAACAAAATGTCTGGGACCAAAACAAAATAGGAATGAGGAACCACTACATACAAGAACCAAAACATGTTGCTCAGTCCCAGCCTCTACCAAGTGCTGCAAATGATATTGCCTTTGTAGCCAATCTGTCCTCAATAGCCGCCTTCTCCACACCCAACTACTGGGTACACTGAGCCAAGTCTCACTCTACTGCCTCCAACTTGGTGGTCAGCTTCTCCCGAGCTCTCTGTGCATCCACCACGGCAGCCTCATGTCCAGCCGAGACATACTCTCAGTGCCTCAAAGTGTAGTACCGTCTACCTCTCTCGCCACCACTTGTGCGCAGACAATCCATGCCTGCAGCATCTCTGGGTCTCATCTAGTCAACGTTGTGTGTTCACAACCTCCAAATTCGTCTCCCTCGGCGGCTTATGGCTTCCCCTCCAAGGCTTCGCTTCAAACTTCTTTCTCACCGAGCGGAACAAACCCAACGCTTACCCTGACGTTGCAGGTACCCCAAACTCTATGTTGTAGTGTGCCTCAAAAATAAAATGGGGGTCGGGGGGCAGTGCCCCCGCAAGGTCCTGGGGCAGCTTAGTTTATTGATGCATAAACGTTATATAGGAAATACAAATGGCATAAGATAGATCAGAGAATACCAGTCTTTATTAATCATTCGTAACTTGAGTACATTTACAATAGTCACCATTATGTTATCTCTCCAAAGAGAAAGTACATTGCTTATATAAAACCCGAAGGGGTGTGACCAAACGTCACCACCGATTCCCAACCGCCGTCCGGTAGTAACTAAGTACCGTCGGCTACACATAATATAACTAGCACAGCATAAAGTAAGTACTATGGCTAACAATAAACCCTATGTTTGAAAAGTAGAAAAATGGTGGCTCTAACAATTATGAAATCTTTCTGATATAAACCCTCTACAGCTTCAAAATCTACTGAAGAAAAAACATCAAAAATCTTTCTTACCATGCAATAGGGTATTAGAGTAATGATACGAAAATAAGAATTCTTAAAAACTGCAAAACCTCAAGCTATGTTGTTAACTGAAATGCTATGTTACCGGATTCCTCTGCTAAGGCCCGGATCCTGGTTCCAGTTCTTCCCGGATTCCGCTAGGGTTCCGAAATGGAATCCGGGTTCCCTATGGATTCCTTTGAGTGGATTCCTCAAAGGAATCCACAGGGAACCCAGATTCCATTCTGGAACCCTACCGGAATCCGGGAGGAATCCAGGAGGATCCGCAGGAATCCAGAAGGATCCACGGGAATCCAAAATTATGGGTGTCAAAAAAAGGCCCACTTTGTGTTTTGTTTTAATTTTTTTAAAATTTTCAGCATGTAATGACATTTTCAGACTTTTACAAAGTATGAATATGATATAATCATATACTGACAATTATGGATTTATCATTTTATGAGAATCACGCTTCTAACTTCTTATTATAATCATATATGTTTGAACTTTGAAGTTTTGAACTAATGATGAATGAGCATTGACATGTTACATGTATGGAATCTATGATACATATATAAATTTATAATATATATATATATATATATATTTCGAAAATGTCTATATATATACCCGCGGAACCACAAAAAAAAATTTTGCCGAATCCCCGAACCCGAACCCGAATCCGAATCCGAACCAGAACCAGGATCGGCTACTTAGCTGAAATGTGAACAAACTTTAACTATACCAAAGGTACATTTGAAAATGCATAAAATAAGGGTTTTTTAAGACGATTCAGTTTGGTTGCATACTCAAGTTGAATCGAGGATAGTATGGATGTTGTTATAGCCCAACACAGTGTTCGTACTTGTAAATAACAACCTGCTCCCACAAAATGCACCCTACACTACTATCTAATATTTTATTTATAATAGGTGGCACAATCATTAATCAAACCAAAATATTCCTAACATGCCCCACTAGCTAAACATCACAATTTTTAAGAACATAGCAATTACAATAAAGGTTCATAACAAGACTTGATCTTCATCAGCACAGATACCTTTGTGTGGACTACTGTTGATTTCACCTGCTTTGGGTGATAGTTATAAACTTCTCTTGCTTTAGTTTTAGGAGCTTTTTGCTTCTACTAACAATTAACGCATACTTCTGATTCTAAAGTAAGTCTCACTAGACTTGATCTTCATCAGCACAGATACCTTTGTGTGGACTACTGTTGATTTCACCTGCTTTGGGTGATAGTTATAAACTTCTCTTGCTTTAGTTTTAGGAGCTTTTTGCTTCTACTAACAATTAACGCATACTTCTGATTCTAAAGTAAGTCTCACTCAGGAACAATAATGTAGCTTCCAGCTTTCTTCCTTTAATTATTTCTTTCTTTATAATCTCAACAAAAGAGATATCTATTGCTAAAATTGTGTTTATATTCTGCTTTAAAAGATAAGGACAGTTATGTATTGAATTCTTCTCAGGTTCCTTCAAAGGTCTTGTGGAAAGTCCATGTCAATGCATTAATGATTTAGCATCAGTTTCATGCCAAATACTTATGAGCTTAAGGAATATAATATAAGCTGCAAATGGAATTACAATATATTATTAATAAAATCATACAGACACTAACATTTTTCTTGGGTTTAAAGAAAAAAGCAGCTTCCTTGCGCCACGGCCAGCCTAAGTCAAAACACCGTAAGGACCTGCATAGCAATCATTTAATTATTACTACAGTACATTCTTTAATGAATATAATAAATTTAATAAGACCCTTGAGAAAGAATCTCACCAAAAAAATTCATTGAAGTCATCATAGTTGCGCCATGAAGAATGTGAAGCTTTGCCATTGTCACATATTGCAGCTTCCTGCACAGTAAATAAAGAGCATAGCTAAAAGTTGGCAGTTAAAAACATTTGTTCATTTAAAACTATCTTCTCACTCGGTATTGTAAACTATACTCTGTTAGACATAATTTCATGATTTTCTTGAAATATTTTCAACATAATCAAACATATTCTCAGGCATCAATAGTGATCAAGGTGTTTCAGACAGATTCTAGTTTTTAGTCCCGATTAGCGTTTTATGAATAAATTGGGAAATATTTAATTATTTCCTATGTTAGATTAAATAAATAATATTAAAGTGATTTTTAAAGTCACTTTACATTAAAATAAAATAGAATAAGATCATGGCACTTTTTCCTAGGAATTGATGGTTATAAGTTGTTTCTAAAATGGGGCCAACTTTTATAATGAGAAATAAGGTCTTGAGGGACAATTTTATGAGAAGTTCATTTTTAATAAAGCTTATTAAAATAAATTGTGAGAAGCCCTAATTAGGGTCCGAACCACTTGGAGGAGGCAAAAGGAAATAAAAGAAAAGGTTGGGTTTCATTTCATTCCATCCAAGTTTATTATTTTGATTGCATATTGGAGAGAGCTCTGAGATCAGGGTTTTCAGCAGATTGAAGCTTCAAAAACGAAAACTCTTGAGGTTACCAAGCTAGATGTCCCCCCAGCTTGCCTGTGGAATGTAATTTCATTGTTTTATCAACTGGATAGATCATTGTGGTATTGTTTTATGGTGAGGTTATTAACTTTGTTGGAGAAAGAGCAGAAATTCAGATCAGATTTGCAGATCGGACTATTTACAGTGGAGTTGTGGTAATTCCAGACCCATCTATTATAGTCATACTTCTCCAAGAGGAGTTGACGCCATATTTGTGTGGAGATTATCAGTAATTTCAGTTCAGTCTAGGGTAGAAGTATTCATCAGGTTGCAGATCAACTGTGTACACGCATTTCTATGTCAGTCAATGAGTTACCAAAGCAAGCAAAAAATTTCCAGGTTGTCATTCATTCTTTCTAGGGCTGGCATCTAGAGTTGGCAAGCTATTCAGAATATATCAGAATTGCAAAGTGGACAGAATTGTTCAGAATCAATCAGCAAAACATGTATCAGGAATTGGGAATGATTGTTTGTATGCATCTCAAGTGCTAATGAGACCTACTCAGCCACACAGACTTGGTATGGTGTATTATCACTCTATTGTTGAAATAAAAATCAGTATTTAGCCTTAGTTGGAAGTTAGTTAGTTGCTGTTTAAAATTCTTTTTCAGTATTTCCTTATTCATTTGGTATTTGCACTCAAACATCAAAAAATTACAATAAAAACAGGAAAAAAAAAACATAAAATTGCAAAAAACTAAAAACTTAGACTTCACTCCAGAACGCCCTATCAAAGTCACGAAAAAATCAGATAAAACAAATCAGTTTGCCTTATAATCCTATTAGGGATCTTTCAATGGTATCAAAGCATAATCCTGCCAACCTAAGGGTTTTGAGTACATTTATATGCATCCAAGCAAAACTAAGATATACAGTTATTACACTCACAGGAGAGCACAAGCACACTTAGATTTGGATATAGAAGCTCCAATAGGTATGGGTAACTTACATGATGGCAGTAGGAGTCCCCAACAGAGGGGTAGGCAGAACCAGCAGGAGGACTCTGACCGAGAGTTATTTAGAACACTTGCTAATGCACAACCTCAGATTGCACAGGCATTAGACAGGTTATAGGATACCCTTGATCGGTTGGATTTAGGGTCGCATAGAGACAACCATGGTTGGCGAGACACAAGGAGTAGGTTTGTTTCAGCAACTGGTAGTCATAAGAGCAGCAGGTCTCTTTCTTCGGATGAGAGCGCACATGGCTCTCCCAAACAGAACAGGCACACGTACCACTGATAGGCCTTTACAGCCGCATTTCCCTCCCAGAGACGAACAGGCATTGGTAGAATCATTGGAGGGTGTTGGATTTCAGGATACACTGATGGTAGCTACTGATGAGTGGCAAGCCCTTCTACAATATGTCAGATGCTTTCCCACTGCCCTAGTATTGTGCATAGCACAGGGACAGTTTGAGGCCCAAGGGAGATAGACTGCCCAGACAACAGCAGAATGGGGATCTTAAGCGAGCGACCAGCAACCTTACGTTATCTCCTTTTGATGGCAGTGGGAAGATTAGTGCACAGGCTTGGGTGCACAAGCTGATATATACTTGTCACTTAAGCCTATGCCTAAGCAGGATGCTATACAGTTTGTCGTGCTACACTTGGAGGGGGTTGCATATGACTGGTGGCCCCATGGTTTAGTCACCCAGAACCATGGACTCGTACACTCTTCATAGAGTTCACAGAGCGACTTATTGCTAGATTTGATCTGAAGGATGTGGAGCTATATCACAGGGATCTAGCGTTGATGAGACAGACAGGTCACGTTGAGACTTACATTAATGGGTTTCAGCATGTTGTTGTCATGGTTCCAGAGATGCCTCCTAGGAATGATGTGATGCTTTTCATTGAGGGTTGCTAGAGATATTACAAGGTTTGGTTAGTGCTTTCAAGCCCAAGACCCTGGAGGAGGCTATTCAAACCACACTTGAGTTGGACACTACACCATCACCCTTTTCTTATCATTAGGATAAGAAGCCTTCCAAGAGCACAAAGCCCTCTCAGAGGCCCTCTACACAGGCCAAGAGTGCACCACCACCTCCAAGGGTGGATCAGGAGAGGCACGTAATGAATTGAGTAGGAAACTTTGCTTCGCGTGTAAGGAGCCTTGGGAGCCTAGACACAGATTCCTTGGGAAAGGCAAGGTGCATCTCATTGAGGTTTATTCTGATGTGGAGGATGAACATATTCAGGATACAGATTTTGAGGGCAATAATGATGAGGTTGTTGAGGCACGTGATGTAGCTTAAGGTACCATTGCTACTATTTTTGGTGTTCCTAGATATCAATCTTTCGTGTTGGAAAGAATTGTCAAGGAACAACAGGTCTTATGCATAGTAGATAGTGGTGCTTCTCATAGTCTATTTGATGGATTCCTTGTCATGCTAGCGGATAGCTCCAAAATGGGCTGCACAAGAAGGATACCACAATTATCTATTGCATTCGGTAATTACTCTTTCCCAAATGATTATTTTGTTGATGGTATTTGTGGAGGTACGGATGTGATACTTGGTGTGCAATGGGTGAAGTCTCTTGGGAGGTATGTCCAAGATTTCAACAAGATGGAGTTGGATTTTACTCACATGGGTAAACATATCGTGCTTAAGGCACTAGCGAATGAAACAAAGAGCGGGGTAGCTAAGAGTATGTTTGCTTGTCTTGACTTTGAGGCTTTAAAAAAAACATGGAAAAAGCTGAAGAAAGCAGTCATAATTCTCTGATATTTAACAGCAGTAATAAATCACTAATTTCTCATGACATTGCAGCCTCCGTTCATAGGGAAGTGAGTAATAAAGTCTCTGTTGCGATTGACACACGGGACGCAAGCATTGAGCATGATAAATTTTATGATGTATCTCATTATAGGACTAACTTTAAACACCTTGGAGCAGCTGACATCGAGCAGTCTCAAAAACTTATTGAGAGTTGGTTAGAAAGGGCAAGACAAGCGAAGTTATTGGTCCATCAAGCCAAGCTCTGTCTTCAACATATTTGTGACAGCCACCACTCTTTGCAGGACGCTGAACATAGAATGGCTAATTAAGAAAACTTAGTTGTTGATCATTTTCTTGATGATAATGGAGATTTTATTGACATCAATCCTAATGGGCCAGCCAGTCATGAGTTGTCAATGACGGGCAATGAAGATATCCATTGCTCATATTTGGTTCTATCACTTATGTCCTTTGAAAGGACAGTGATATCTTTCCTGATTGGTTATTTCATGTTCCTTGACTCCATATGGATTAGTGACTGCCCTGGTCGGAATCATATAGCACTCTCTGAGTTGGTATTGACTACTTCAGCGATTCAGCAATATCAGAGTATTGAGACATATATCTTTTGGATAGAGATGGGGTATGGGGTGATTTCCTTGGATTGGCACTAGTTGGATGACATGTTTTCTATCATGTTGGTTGCTGGTCTGAGTTATGACACCAAGGCAAGGTGGCCTTTTGTGTGGATTTCTTGGCACATGGGAGTTCATTCTCAAATTATTTGGATAGTCTGCATAAACGGGTAGTTACATTACGGTGATTATGTGTTCTACTTCTTCTACATTTCATACCACAGGGACTTTATTTTGATGTCGTATGTTGGAAGTGGCTTCAATGTTGCAATGGAACTTCAGAACCCTGGTGAGTTGTTTCAGGTATTAAGGATTCCTGGCATTTATATCAAAGTGGAGCAGCGGGAACAATCAGTGATTTGTATACGGTTTGTACGTGATTGTGGTGGTACAGTGATGAATTTCTTGTGGGCAAGCGATCTCCGGGAAGGGAGGACTGTAATGTCCCTTTGCTAGGTGACAGCTAGATGAGCAGAGGTTGACCTATCATTCGAGTTCCCGTAGGTAAACAATATGGATAGGTGACTCAGTCAGAGGGTCATGGAGCTTTGCAGGGGTTCTGTGAGCCATTTCGGACATTCAGATGGAACTTCCTACTTTTTAAGAGGGATCCCTATTTTTTAGGGAATGACTGAGAATTGATAATGGGGTGTCTACGGACCATTCCCGTTGATTTGAGACCATTTCCTAAATTTTAGGAAGGGGTGCTATCTTTTAGTAAAGACTAGCACTTGACTGGTTGACCACCCGAAGGACCATGGAGCAAAGCAGCATCACTTTTGAGCAGTTTCAGTTGATTGGAGGTCGTCTCCTACATTTTTGGGTGGCTCCCTAATTTTTAGGGGGAACTACCAGTTGGCCTGCAGGACTCAGCCATCATCATTGATTAGGGTGCTTTAGAAAGATTCCAATTCTGAGTCCTGATTAGCTTTTTATGAATAAATTGGGAAATATTTAATTAATTCCAAGTTAGATTAAATAAATAATATTAAAGAGATTTTCTAGAGTCACTTTACATTAAAATAAAATAAAATAAGACCATGGAACGTTTTCCTAGTAGTTGATGGTTATAAGTTGTTTTTAAAATGGGGCCAACTTTTATAATGAGTAATAAGGCCTTGCGGGTCAATTTTATGAGGAGTTCATTTTTAATAAAGTTTGTTAAAATAAATTGTGAGAAGCCCCTAATTAGGATTCGAACCACTTTAAGGAAGAAAAAGGAAATAAAAGAAACGGTTGGGCTTCATTTCATTCCATCCAGGTTTATTATTTTGATTGCATATTGTGGAGAGAGCTCTGAGATCAGGGTTTTCAGAAAATTGAAGCTTTAAGAACAAAAACTCTTGAGGTTACCAGGCTAGACGTCTCCCCAGCTTGCGTGTGGAGTGTAATTTCATTGTTCTATCAACTGGATAGAACATTGTGGTATTGTTTTGTGGTGAGGTTATTATCTTTGTTGGAGAAAGGGCAGAAATTCAGAACAGATTTGCAGAACAGACTATTTACAGTGGGGTTGTGGTAATTACAGACCCATTTATTATAGTCGTACTCCAGGAGGAGCAGGCGCCATATTTGTGTGGAGATTGTCAGTAATTTCAATTCAGTCTAGGGCAGAGGTATTCATCAAGTTGCAGATCAGCTGTGTACAAACATTTCTAAGTCAATCAATGAGTTACCAAAGCTAGCGCATCATCTCCAGGTTGGCATTCATTCTTACTAGGGCTGGCGTCTTGAGTTGGCAGGCTAATCAAAATATATCAAAATTGCAAAGTGGACCGAATTGTTCAGTATCAATCAGCAAAACACATATCAGGAATTGGGAATGATTGTTTGTATGCATCTCAAGTGCTAATCAGACATACTCAGCCGTACAAACTTGGTATGGTGTATTATAACTCTATTGTTGAAATAAAAATCAATATTTAGCCTTAGTTGGAAGTTAGATAGTTGCTGTTTATAATTCTTTTACAGTATTTCCTTGTTCATTTGGCATTTGCAATCAAATATCAAAAAATTAGAAAAAAATCAGAAAAAAACAAAAACAAAAACACAAACACAAAAAATCATATAATTGCAAAAAACCAAAAACTTAGACTTCAATCCGGAACGCATATCAAAGTCAAGCAAAAATCAGAGAAAACAAATCAGTTTGCCTTATAATCCTATTAGGGATCTTTCATTATTCACACCAACCCTCGCCCCCCCCCCCCATTAAGTGCAACTTAGGTACTATTAAACATGCAAATGATGCAAGATAATGATTATCAGTCCTAGTTACTGTGCCACATTAGGTACCCATTTACAATGCAATCTCTCGCAAATGAAGAAAAGGAGAAAACTCAACGAGACAAAACTCCTCTCCAAAAGGGAGAAAAATGCAAACAATCAAATGATGAAAGAGTGATGAATGCAGGAGTCCATGGTACCCCCCAAGGACTACATCCATCACAAAAATGCAATCCAATATCCCCCATAGGAAGGAAAATAAAGAGATTATGTAGCCCCCCCGATAATCAGATGATCTTGTATCTAAATGGCTAAGATTTACCTACTCAAAAGAATCACCGGAAGCTCCCAATCAATCACCAAGAAAAGATTGATGTGTGATGACAATTGGAGAAGCAAGAGTTTCAAGAGAGGTCTCTTGATCATGAAGACTCAATTGTTGCATCATATTCAAGCTCCTTTAATGTATCATCATCAAAAGGGAGATTTTCAACATCATCAAGTGGAACAGGGCAATTTGATATAGGAACATCTGGTAATAGAGGATGATGTGGATCCCCATAGCTCTCACAAAACTTGGTCCAAATTGTGTGTGGGCACCTAATTCATGACATACAATAGTAGGTCTCCCTAAAGATGCTTGCACTTATGCTTGTACCAATCAATCCTACCATATGATCAATTTTATCACCCAAAACTAATTTCTTCCATTTTGGCTCTAGCTTAGGATGAATTCATAAAGACGAGGCAAAAGATTAAACCGTCTACAATGTGCGATGAAATATTTACCATACGCAGCCAAATATTTGCTAGATGCGATGAAATATTCCACCAACTATGCTATAGACCGCTAACGTAGGCAACCGTACAGCTGATGCAACTATATGGACAACCATACAATGTACAGAGAAATGGTGGTGACCAACGAAAAAAACCTTTTAAGGCTTGTGGCAAATGTCTCTAATTTCAACGATTTGACAATCAATTGTAGGATTTTTGGGCCTTTTGAATGCAATGGTAGTTTCTGTTTTGGTCAATTTAATCTACCTCCTAGATTTAGCAATCGTCTCCCATATTGAAACCTTTGTAGATCTTACCCTGTATGTTGAATTTGGAAGAAACAAAAGCCAATATTGAATGTATCATATGCCCTAGATCTAATGGTGAGGTCCAATCAACACCAAAGTCCACCTACAAATAAACTCAAGC
>MU225962.1:325692-347922 GCA_018584345.1 Thuja plicata | reverse complement strand
AAAAGCCAATATTGAATGTATCATATGCCCTAGATCTAATGGTGAGGTCCAATCAACACCAAAGTCCACCTACAAATAAACTCAAGCTTGGTTACCTCCCAAATTTGATAAAGGGCTTATGGATCTAAAACTCTAATACCATGTTAGAATCACCAATGGACTCAATCCTCCAAGATCACCTTCAAAACCAAAAGATACCTTCCATAACAAAGCAACAAAAATAATGCTTGATTACGGGTATACTTGAATAGATTGAATTGGATATTGCATCACAAAATGCACATATGATGTCTTGCTTATAAAGGCAATTTTGATAGATAGGATTAGACAAGATTGTGACATGTGTCTTGACTCTTAATCCTATACAATAAGACAACTAACTTGATAATTCTTAAATTACCTGGGAATACAATAAGATAAGATCTGGTTCTTAGGACCTATCTTTAAACTCAACATGTGAATAGGACCTACTAATAAACTAGTTAGGTGAAACACCTTATTCACACCAACAAAATGAGATGAAAGATGAGAGTTAAAATCAACAAGGATCCTATAAGGTGCAAGGAAAGAGAAGCAACAATGTTTGTAAAGACAAATTGAACCGTATGTCAATTCCAAATGAAACGTGCAATACATTTTCCCTTATGTTACCACGCACTGCTGACAAAGCTCAAGTACTAGTTCTAGTTTGAGTATGGTTATGTGTGTCTGTGTGTATGCCTGTACCGAATTGCTGTATCGTGTTCCTTTTCCCATACCCAAACTGGCAACTTAGATTTTCCCTTTATTTCAAGAATGTTATAATGACGAGGAGCTAAATCTTTAGGCACATTTTTGGTTTCCTTCAGATCTGCTTGTTGAAAGTTTTTATTTGAGAACTGCTTGGTGATGAATAAGCATTTTGATGCATGAGGATATGATATTCCATTTCTATTTATCAAATAAGAATTTTTAAAAGCTAATTCCGGCATCAACTGAATATTGTTCCTTAAGTTCTCTGCTTTCAAAAAAAAACTTAAATCAAGAAATGTGAACATATATTGCAAAAATTTATGATATCAGCTGGGAAATATGAAATCGAGGATGTAAAATGGAAAACAATCATACAAAAAGAGATAACAAGCAAACTTATCCAGGAGAACCCATGGTGAGGAATCTCCAGCAACTATGAGTTGTGCCTCCTTATCACAATCACTAGCAGCAAAAATTATCGGTCCTTCTATTCAAGCAGCCCCCCACAAACATTATGGAAATATCACAATACTTATAAAATGTTTTCAAAAGCTTTCCCTGCTTTGAAAAGCATTCAAGACAATCCACTTCACTGCTACACTGGTTGTGCAAGCATTCTACAACTAACTAAAAATTTTAAATGAACACAGAGCACATATTTATGCTTCTACATAATCAGCCAAACAATACAGATGTCTCAAAAGCATTTGCACGGTCAGAAAGTAGAAAAATATGGCTTCCCTTCTGGTTGATTGAGTTCTCTATGTTTCGTACCTGGACATATAAGGAAGTACTTTGCAGGATACCTCTGAAGGAGCCAAGTGTCTCTAGCTCACCCTAACTTTTGCTGGATACATACCATATGCATAGTGCTAAAGTCAACAATGTCAATATGTATCGCTTATTCCTATTCTAAACTGCTGCAAAATTTTGGGTGGACCAGCACATAACCTTCCTTGACTTCAATTTGATCAAAAAATTACCATGTGTACTACTACCTTTATGTCTAGGTAGAAACATGCTTTGAGTTCATCAATTATACGAAGTTCAAACCATGGATGAATTTGAAACAAATTGCTAGCAAAGATGTCAATATGTGTCAACTATTCATGATTTTAACTGCAACAAAAAATTGGGAGCACTTAAACCAGCATATAGCCTTCCTTGTCTTCAATTTGATCTCAAAATTACCATGCACACTACTACCTTTAAAATCTGGTAACATGCCTTTACTTCATCAATTATACAAAGTTTAAACTATGGATGAGTTTGAAGCAAAATTGAATTCCATCAATATGAATGATCCAACTCAAATATGGTTTTTATTGGTACATATGGTTAGATTGCTCGGTCATACTCTATCTGTGATTTTCTCTTAAGAATAAAAAATGGCTTCATTATAAGTTCATAAAGAAAAATAAATCAAAAATTTGCAATTATTGCAAAACTGAAGATAGAATCACAACTTCCCAATGGTTCACTCTCCAACTTACATACCTACCAAATAATGTCCCTCACATGACCTTATTATCCAATCATAATTTCCTCCAACAGCTGTCATGGGCCTACGACATAACCCTAATCATCCCGATTGACTCCTGCCTCTTTTCCTGCCCATATACCAGAACCACTCTTTAACCAAAATGACATTTTGCAAATGATTCTCTTTCCCATTCTCTTAAGAGGGCAGACTGGGCAAGACAGTGTTGCCAATCTGTTCAGAAGTGTGCTAAAAATCTTCAATAGCAAGCCTCCTGCTCTTAGTTTTCATGATGTATGCTTATGTCTTGGTGTTGTTAGATGTCCCTTTCGGTGTTCCCTATGGTTGTTGTAGATGAGGCTTCGCTTTCTTGTTCCTTCCCTACAGACCTATCACTCTTCAAGAGTTGCACATGATTTCGACACCCCTTTCACCAACCCTAAACCCTAAACAACCACAATGACAAATAAAATCAAAAACCAAATTCATTTTACCACTTTCCAAATTGTAAGGAAGAACACGAACAAAACGAGCAGTTGGGGAGAAAATAGAATAGAGCAAAAAGAAAGCGAGAAAGAATAAAATCTACATCATTTGAGATAACTTTATTATCCATTATTCATTTGCACAAATTATTTTCTATTCTTTTTTTGTTTTTTTCAAAGGTTCAAACAACTAGGGAGGATTTCTTTTTCCTTTATTTATGTTGCACTTGCAACTATACTTTGAATTTTTCAACAAAAAACCAAATAAACAACAATGAGAGTGGTGAGGATGAAGAGTTTCAAATTCAACAAAGTTGTCATACAAGTACTACTTAAAATAACTCATTTGAAAGACCTCCAAAACTTCTCAAAACTTATGCAAAGGGCCTATTTAATTCAAATAACCTTCTTTACAATTTCCAACAACTTTAAATAAAAACAAGAAAAAAAAAACTTGAAAAGTGAGTAAATTATGCCCATGTTGTCCATGCAACAATGACCATATTTGCAACTACAGAGAAGTGTATTCTCATTTTTTGTGCATAATTGGACAAGGGGTAAGAAGTTTAAAAAGTAAATCTAGCCTAGTATGTTGTTGCCTACCCAAACCATAAATGTTGAGTCACAAGGAAGTTGGTTCTGCCAAGGGAAAGAAAAGGGCTACTAATGTTGCAAGAATGTTTAATATGTAAGCAAATGGAAGTGGTTAGCCTTGTATTGCCAAATTTTTCTTTGCCCTTACAATAGCATTTTATGTGGCATATTCTCCCTCTTTCAAATAAATGTAGCAATTTGTAATTGTTGTCAGTCCATCATTCAAATCCCCCCATCCCTTTCAAAACAAAAGCTATGCACTACCCTCCTTGATAGAAGTGTTCTAAGGTGAGTTTACTTATGGACGAAATGAAGCAGGCTTGGATAAGAGATCGCAGATCTATCATCATCAATTGGTGGACCATTATAAAATATTGGTCACCCATCAATATCATTGTCACATGTTTAGGCAGCTCTTATTTTCTTACAACTATTTATTGTTTAAGAAGGAGCAATGATGCAAACAAGCAAATTTCCTAGACCCCCATGTTGTGCTGATATGTTGAACAGCATATCAAAATATTAGGCAAGATAAATTGGATGAATGCAGTGGTGGTAGAAGCTAGAGACATACAAATGTTCACTTGCAACCATCACATGTCTCCTGTTTTGTTCACATTTTTTTCAAGGAAACAATTATACAAGCCCGTGGATACAAGATTAGCTACTTTATTTTGCAGGAGATAATGTTTGAGGTGTAGGAGCATCTCACAATAAATAATAGTCAATCGAGAGTGGGTTAGATGACCAAAGGCAAACATGGCTAAAGGAAAGAGTATGAAACAGAAGATCCTTGACCATGATTGGTGGTCCATAGCATGGTAAGAAAGTGATGATTTTATTATCAAATTATTACATTGTTAATTTTAAATTATTAGTGTTTCTAACTCGTAAATTGTTTTCATTCTTTATAATAACATTCTCTTTGTTATTTGAGCCTTAATCATTTTTCGGTTATTTTGTTACCTATTTGCACATATGTCTGGTCCTTCATCTTACCTATTGTGCAAAACATAAGATATATTGATACAAACTCTTCTAGCAGTGGAGAAATTTATGTAACATTTGACAATGTTCTTGGAAAGATGAAGGCATTCTTAGTAGGGATTCTAATTTTGGATTTTATGAGGAGCATATTGAACACATTATGAAACAAAAGCAGAATGCCATGAAAACCCCACTCCATGTGGTAGAATATACTCTAGATCCAAAATGATACATACCAAGGCCCAAAAGAGTACCTCCATCCTATGAAGAGGTGAAAGAAGGGCCCATAAATGCCCCTTCAAAAAAGCATCCTGATAAAGATTATATTTACTTCGAACGCAACAATTAGCATTTGTCAACCTTTATAGTGGAAAGACGAACAATCAATAAACTAAAGGCAAAGACAAATAAAACTACATTAGCTCAAGTTAAACCTATTAGATAGTGGACGTGACATGGCAAGAATGCACTAGAATTGAGGATACTTGCAACTCACCTCCTTTAACAAGTTATCAGTTCCTCTACTACAAGACTAAAAGACCCTGTGTATATCAGACCCCAACAGCACATGTGCATGTTGATCTTGAAGACGCCACTTAAGTGAGTCACAAAAGTGATTGTTTGGATTCAATTGGATAAGGCAACACTCACAATGATAGTGACTTAGACACAAACTCTTAATTTAATGCAGTGTCAGCAAATATTGATTAGGGGCAGCCTCCAACTTTGTATGGTTTTGTCATTTTGTATATGAAACTTGCAGCCTTTGGGCATTTCCTTGTAATTTTTATATAATATATGTACACATTGACAATTAAAACAATTTGCTAATTCGTTTGTCAACTCTCCTATGAAATCTCAATTCAACTCTAATATTATGTATGAAGATTTTATAATGCATATGATGAATGTTCTGACAATGTTTTCATATTAACATTTGAAATTTCCTATATCTTAACATATTATCTAGTTTTTAATAGCTATCCCATCCCGTCCCCTAAAACAATGGTATCCCAAAAAAAGCATCCCCATTCCCTGTCATTCCCATCCCAAAAGCTCAATGTAACATAGATAAATATGTAATGAAGGATATTCATTTGCCCAATTTGACTTTAGACCCTAAAATTCATTTCTGGAACATACAAACATTTTTTAAAAATACATCATAAATTTAGTTACACAAAGGATTACCGCTGCTATAGTTTCATATAATGGAAAGATGACTTGTTGAAGAAAGGATACTTCATCAGCAACAACACAACTCTTGGCTGGCTGTACCCATTGTTGTCGTAATATTTCTTCTAGCTCTCTTGCCATCTGCACAGAAGTCCACACTTAAGAATCAAAGCTCAGAACAGAGTGCTATATAAATAATTAAATACTTGAAAGACCTACCACACAAAAGCTCAAAATATTTCAAAGTAGCATTCAAAATGAGACATTCTCTTCCCACTGATTTGAATTTCCCTTGACACTGGCACCACCTTGCATTGATCTGAAATAAAATCTGTTCTGTGTTCACCCTTCACAATCACTTTGAACAACATTTGGAAGTGCTGAAATAAATCAGTTTAGTCTATTGATCTCTTTTCTAAAATAGGTATTAACATTTTTCAGCAAGGACTCAACCTTATGCACTCTCTTGCTTAAAGGATATTGTTTCAAAAGGTACGTTTGTTTCTAGAAATTGTTGTCTAAATCCTAAATTACTCATTATATATGATTAGGGTTAAAAGCAATTTTGAATCTAGACCCAAAGTGAGCTTTTTGCTTTACATAATCTTACAGCTGGAGTTAGGCATTCAGCCCTTCAAAGGATTTTTTTTTTAAATTAATATCAAAACATGATGGTCAGATTGTTTCTTTAGTTTAACATCTGTATTCTCACTGGAAGGGGCATGACTGATTTGAAAGAAGGGATAACTTTAAGAAACCCCCCCTTAGGAAAAGGTGTAAAATCCTAGCGAATCCCACACCATTTTGGGAGCTAAAAATTAATATTGTTGGCAAAAAAAATTTATTTGAAAGGAAAAAATATTAATTTGTATAGGCGATTTTTTTTCAATCATATGAAAATTCTAGAAAAATCCTGGCGAATCTTTCATTATTGAAGAAAATCGCAGCCACAGGCACACATACCAAGCATTGAGCAACCATCATTTCACCATTGTTGTTATATGGAGCCTAATCAATTATCAGACTTGAAGGTTAAATTTTCCCAACTTCTATCGGCGCAATTTCCCCCAAAATTATTCAACGGGGGCTTGGGGACAGCGCCCCTTGCAGGGTCCAAGGGCGGCACCCCTAGCGCGCTTCCTGTCGCGGTGAGTTATTTTCTATCGACTAACAGGAACTAGCCCTATTTTTTGTAACCGTTGGATGATCCCCAATCAATGGCATGAATTCTATTTCGGGTCAAAAATTTTAAGGACACAAATATTCCACCAAAAGTTTCCAGAATACAAACATGTATCAAATCTATATATGTAATCCGTGCCCTAACATTAAATGTCGACCACATATTGGCGAATATGGTTGTCAATTAAGACATTTCCGAAATTACAGGTGAAAATATTAAATAAATCATTTGGAAAACATAAATTCTATTGGCGAATTGAATTGCATTTGACCAAAAATTTAATAAAACCAATGGCAAACTGAATTGCATTTGACCAAAAATTTATAAAGTTTGGCGATCCGACCACCCCATTTGCTCCCACTTATTCGCCAATTTTGAAATCGCGAATGCAAAATATTTGCCAATTGGCGAATATTCGCCTCTAAAGTTTTCCTTGTTTGAAAGCATAATTATAGCTACTTTGAGGAAGCTATAAGCAATAAAGGTCTACTCATACACAAAGAGAATACACTCCTAGTTGTCTTTTATGTGCCTGAAGATAGTGAGCATTCTTCACAACGAATATTTCTACTTTTGACAAATGGTAATAGTAAAGTTTTCCCTGTTTGAAAGCATAGTTATAGCTCCTTTAAGGAAGCTATAAGCAATAAAAGTCTACTCATACACAAAGAGAATACACTCCTAGTTGTCTTTTATGTGCCTAAAGATAGTGAGCATTCTTCACAGCGAATATTTATACTTTTGACAAATGGTAATAGTTTATTTACAATATTCAGCACACCTCTAGAATCAACAAGAAATCTAAAATTTAGATTATTTGACTTTCTGATTGTGAATTTGTCAGTTCATTGAGCTTTCTGAGGCTTTCAAATGACATTACCATATAAGACATCTTCTCAAGGTGGAAGAGAGACATTTGTTGGTTGTTTTAAGTTGAATGGAGATAGGAATTTGTTCACAAGCTTGTAATAGCTCGTATTGGAACAACCAAATAGACAGTTTGAAACAAGAATAGCATATAAAATGTTTTTGTTTGAGAGTTCTTCAGATACAGACAGCAACAATACCTGTGTTTTCTCCTTCTCTTGGTTGCTTTTGATATACAGAAAGACTGCATAATTAAGGGCAATATTACTTGTAAGAATATTCGAATTGGAGCATTATAAGAGTACTTGTTATATAAACCATTGTTTGCAAACTTGGACTCGGAGAGTACTCGGCGAGCCCAAAATTTTCAACTAGACAAATACTCGACAAAAACTGAGCAACTTAGAAAGCACTTAAAATTAAAATCTCTTAAAGAAACATACTTATATGAAAAATTCAATTAAAAATTGACACCTCGAAAGACAAAATGCATAGCCATATATATGATTCTTAAGGTTTTCATTCTCAAAGCATATGAATTGTGTCCCCCATTCTCAGGGCCAAACTCTTTAATAGTATCTTCGAGGATTTGAAATTGAAACTTGACATCACTGTAGTGCCTTGAACAACTAATAGCTTGCAGGAAGTAAGAGGCCTTTACATGTGCCACAATGATATTGATGAGTGGATGTTGCCTAATGTTTGTTTACCCATCTATGATAATGTTGCAACAAAAAGGTGACTTATGATTGCATGAACTTCCCAACTCTCGCCTGATAAGAGTGAAGCTAATAAGGTCAACCTTCAAAGTTTCAAGCAATGAGAAGTTTTTTAATTACATGGATTTTAAGAATTCCAATTCTTTCTCTAAAAAAATCTCTTAACAGCTTTTAGGGTTTTGTATACTGGTTCAGGGTCGATGACACATTAGTAACTTGGAAGCCTAAGTTACTAGATTCGCTCCTACAACCCTCAAACTCGGGTTCGATTCGGTGCAAAGTATGGTCCTTGTCGAATTCACCCCAAATTCACCCGCAAAGCCACAAATTCACTATGAATTCTGTCAGAAGAACCCAGGCAGAATTTGGAGCAAATTTGGAAGAATTTGCTGCGTAGCAGCCGAACCCGGGCCGAATTTGGTCCCAAAACAAACTTTTTTGACTTTTTAAAATTGTTTATTTGCCTAATTTGGTCTATTCGGCCCTCCAACCCTAAAAGTGGCCACTAAAAAGACCAAAAAGGATGTTTTATATGTCATTTGTGCATTTGTGAATGAAAAAGAAAACTTCTTGCCTCCATTGCTAAACCTTCTTGTTTGGTTGCCATTTCTCAAGGAATGTTGAAAAGTGATTGTTGCATGCTCCTAACACAAAAAGACAATGCCTACAAAAAAGGGGAGGCAAAGCATTGGGACGTTGAACCAGAGTGTCCGAAGTTGGATGATTCAATTGACTGCCTTGATGTACTTGCAGTTGATGATGATGATCGTTAGATACCTAGGGATATTGAGGCTGCTCTTGAGGCTGACATTGCTAGCACCGATGCCAGTGGCACTGCTTGTGCTTCTAATTTGCCATAGCCGGATGAAGATGATATGTTTGATGATTTTTTATGATATTTGATCAGTGATGGTTGATTGTTAATGTTAATGTAATTTTTTTTGAGCTGAAACATAGATATGGTGGTGTATTTTAGCATTATGTTATGTGAATTGGACTAAAACATTAATATATATGGTGGTTTATTTTGCTATGTTGCTTTACAATTAGCATAGTGGTGTATGAACTTATTTGCTGCTGCACGCACAAGCGCGCACACACACACACATAAAACATATGTTTTTGCACTGACGAACCCAAAATGAACCTGAACCCACCCCAAAAAAAAATTGAGCGAATTTCAAACCTGAATCTCGAACCCGACTCTGAACCCGAATCCGAACCGGCAACTTAGTTGGAAACTTTGATGATTGTATGAATCTGGATTCTTGATCAAGGCATGTGCAAGTTTGATAGGATATTGCAGCAAGTAGGCAGTGCTCAATGCAGTTGGAACATTACTTAGATCAGTGTATTATGGAGACTGAGATACACGCAGACGTCAGGTATCTATCAGGGAGCACCAGGCTGCTGAGGATGGCACCGAGTACAAGATAAAATATGTGATACTACAAAGTTATGCAAAAGGCACACTGTGTCAGCATCGTCCATCAAGCTACATCTATCAAGCTTTGCTGATTACAACTTCTGGCTGGATTGCTTATGTGGTCCAGGTGATGAAGCTATCACTCCCTAAATATCACATATAGCAGATTTATAGCAGCAGCAAATGACAGCTTCAATATTGGCATTTACTCTGGCACATTGTTTTGTTTTGATACATTTGAAATATAAAGGAATTTATAAAGCTATTGATTGGAAAAGTATGTTAGTTTTAAGATATTGTTGTACATATCATAATCATACATCAATAAAATTGATTAGGATTAGTAAGCATTTAGTCAGTTTGGTGAATAAGTGATTTGGTCGAAGTTAGATCATGCATGTGACCTTGTCTGTTTATTTAGTCTCACAGTAGGATGGCATTCAGCCCTTCCAATAATCTTTGTTTTCCAAATGAATAAACTAACAGTGCCCTAACCATGTCTTTAACACGACCACTTAATTATCACTTACTTGATGAAAAATGTAGCATATACATTCTGGCAAAAAACGAACATTAGCTGCTTCACCCCAAATCAGGTAGTATAAAGAAACTAAAAGCAGCTTCTTTTCTTTCTGTAGAGATTCCAAGCTGCAAACAAGGATGATAAATGAGGTTAAACATCATGCAAATTATTGCAATACTAGCAGAACAGAAACAGAAAAATAAATAAATACAATTTCCAATTCAATTAATGCCATTAAGTAAGCACATACTTAATCCACACAGGATGAATTCCTAAATACTCGCACCACTTGATATAATTTTCCAAGGATTTGTTAAATATATTCTGGATTGCTGCTTCATCTACCTTCTGCATTGATCAAAAGAAAGGTTTCAAGGACAAAATAAATACCATATAGCTTTCAAACTTTTAATAATACTTTTTTTCTGGTTCAAGAATTCGTTCAAGCAACTTACTGGTTCTGCTTCATCTGGAATACCCAATCGAACCTGTGCATTTGAAAGCAAGTGAATAATGTGTTCGCGCTGATTACTCACATTGTCTTTCTGCATTTCCAACCACCATGCCAAAAGTAAGGAGAAATCTCCAAGGGTACATGACAAATTAGGCATATTTTCCAAACAAAGGTAGAACGTGCCAACATGATAAAAAGCACCTGCATAGAAGTTTGATACAAAAATGTACAATGACTATAAACCAGCCATAGCCTGCATCGTATCTTCTCCTTCTTTCCAAAACCCATGCTTAACATGATGGTAATTAAACTAGTAACTTATTAAGGTTTGTATCTTGTAGACTATTTTCAGTTTTTGTATTAGCAATAACTCTTTGTCATTTGACTCTTCTTTTTTCTAAAATTTTATTTTACAGATACATTTACTCCATCTCACATGTTGTGTGGGTCAGTACATATGTTGATAAAGACCATCCTAGTCTTGACAAGATTTGGAAGACATTTGGAAACATAGTTGGGCGAATGAGATAAGCAATTCTTAATAGGGATCTTGATATGGGATTAGATGAAAAGAATATCAATACCATTTTTTATGTGGTGGTACCGTTGTGGAACAACAGTAACGTTTTTCACCAAGGGCTAGGAGCATGCCTTCTTGTAATGATGAAGAACTGCAAGAAGGCTAATGAAGGCCCCTTGAAAGATGTATAGTGTTGGGAAAACAATTTTTCCTTGAATGTAATGTATTGCCTATGTTAACCTTCGAGGTTTAACACTCAACAAACCAGAGGGAAAGACAATAGAGCTGCATTAGCTCAGTCCAACCCTATTGGATGGTGGACATGATTGGCAGGAAGGAGTAGAAGAGCACACACACTCAAAGGAAAACCTACTGCACTCTAACGCAAAGAGGTTGCAGACCTTGAGAAACAAAAAATTTCATCTAGAATACAAATAGAATAGACAGGTCACATCCCATCTACTAGATATATGTATAATAACGAAAGATATATGTAACAAAATGTGGAAGTATATGTAGGAATATGAATGAGCATATATAGAAGATAAAAAGGATAACTTTATATGATGCAATAGATAAGATAAGGATAAAATGAATGTACCTAATTGATCTTGATAATAAGAATATCTGTTATGCTATATGCTTTTATGTTAACTTCGAAAGTTAGTACTTTGTTCGGATTAACTCCCTTGCTACCTTTATATAACTGAGTCTCGGGTATAAATACAACACAAAGAAAGTACTTGGGGCTCAGAACCTTGGTCTGTGTTCCCCTTTTTCTTGCTAACATTGTTTCTGTTGTCAGAACCTTGGTTATGTTGGATAAAGGACAGCAGGGACATACTCAAATTTTATATTTTCTTAACCGGATATAAGAGAAGAGAGAAGGATGAAAATTTTCTGATAATCTGCAGCATTGTCTCCTTGGTGCCTGCCTCGTGGGAGGGGAATAGGCACCAAGAGGATGGAGAATAGAAAGGGGAGGTATTTTGAAAGGAATCCTTGAAAAGAAGTGACTATAGAAAAGATACCAAATAACTACCATGGAGAAAGATAAAGGAGTAACATTATCCCAAATCAAACACATCCATGGCCAGAGGAGATATGAAGAATTCAAGAGAGATTAAAGAACAGGTTGAGTCGTCAAAGAAAGTGAACAAGACAAGCACAAATGGAGAAGAAAGAAGATAGGCAAAATACTGAGAGGTAAGAGAGACACTGCAAAAGATTGGAGGACTCGGAGAAGAGCAAGAATGAGGGTGCACAAAATACTGAGGTAAGAGAGACACTGCAAAAGATTGGAGGACTCAGAGAAGAGCAAGAATAAGAGTGCTGCTGAGCGCACCAAAGTGGGTGCTGCCAAAACAGATAAAGAAAAAGTAAACAGGGAAGAAGAATGGAAAACCTCAGAAAAGTCAAATTTTAGGTGGGAAATGGCAGGACAATTGTTAATCAATTCGGAGAAGAGCATAAAAGATTATGGAAAATCTAAAACATTGTTGTAGGAATTGTAGTGGCACAGACACTACAATCCTACAGCAACTCTCCAAAAGTCCAAAAATCTGACTGGATCTATCGAGATTCGAACCTAATAGTTAAGTCGGATGATAGATTTATTAAGTTTTTCACAACTCCGGAAAAGGTTATGTCCATTCAAGAAGAATATTGGTAGTAATTAGTTAATAGAAGCATAAAGAAACTGAGGGAAAAAGAAATAGAAAAAGAAGAGAAGATTAAATATATTTCGCAAGAGTAACTATGCTCACTAACTAATGAGATATCACTAGAAAATTAAAAAGACGAAGAGATGTTACCAAGAGTCAGAACCCTGTAATGTCCCAATTTTGATAGTCAAATTATTTAATTCCTCAAAATTAAATTAATTCAAAAGAGGGGAATTAAGTTAATTATTTTAATATTTGATGTAATGTTAAATAATTAACTGACTTTCTTTGTCAGTGCAAAACCTGACCTAGATGATCTGGGAGGATTCAAACAGGATCTTCAAAATGGGATTAATGGGCGTTTTCATTATAGGAGACAGGCAGTAGGAACACTCCTTGTGTTCTCCTCTCTAGGATGATCGCTGATTATCTTCTTCCTTTTATATCTTTGATTGGTGGGGGTTATAGCCTTTCACTTGGAAAGGATGTGTCTTCTCAAGAGAACCGCTGCCTTAATTTCTATCTAAACGTGTAGACAAGACGAGCAATATCTCTCGGATGGAATATTTCGAGTAATGTTACATTGTGTAGCTTAATTTTTTACAATCTTTTGTCCATGTTTTGTTGATTGAAGGCTCGGTGCTTGCAATCTAGGTAGCTTCAAATCATATCAATGCATACTACCAAAACAGAACAAATAACAAGTATGTTTTAGTAATGCATAATGTCAATAAAACTGACTTCAATCTTTCATCTATATCTCTTATTAATAAGTAGTCTAGATAAAAATTAATTATAAAAATGTGTAAAAATTTAAATTATTATATAACTAAATACATAATATCAAACATATTTAAATTTTATCTTCAATTTCCTATCAGCGTATTCCTTGAACCTTCTATAGGTGCAAGTGCTAGTTTTAACAGTAAATCCTAGCTTTCATTTAATTTTTTACTTTGAGCAAATAACAGGCATATCCATCTTCTGAATAGGCAGATTTGGTTATACAACTTTCTCCAGCTTCTCATTTCAAGATATCTTCCTATGATTGACAGTTATGTGAGAGCAGTAATTTTGGCTGTGTAGATTTTAACAGCACTTTAATAACTGTTTTTGCACTTGAAAATTATTTGTCAAAGCTCTAGATGACAAACCAAGACAAAACAAAGTATTAAGTTTGAACTTGAAATTGATTTAAAAATCACGAAGACTATTATAAACTATGGGAACAAACTGCCATTAAAAGCAACTTTCCTCTGATTACAAAACAAAAATAAAAACCTTGAAGCATCAAAGTGTTTTGGTCACATACTTTTGTAACCATCTTACAAATAAAAAATAGATTTCATAATTGCCAGTCAAAACAAAAAACCTAAACAAGTTACTCTAGTGCCAAAAGGAAAAGTTCTCTGTAAGTCAAGTTCATAATTGTCAGTAAAAAAACGAACTAAGTATCAATTACTCTAGTGCTCAAAGGAAAAGTTCTCTGTGAGAACAAACCTGAAATCCAAAAACATAGCATAAAAGATCGAGAATATCCAACCCTCGCATCTTTGGCACTGGTTGATCATGGGGCAGCTTTGCCAAATCTCCAGAATTACTCAATGCTGAAATTGCAGCTCTAACCTGAATTCAACTTGTAACCACCATATGGATTTTAGTGCAACGGAATGGATCTCAGTAGCGCTGAATCTATTTCGGTGAATTCTTTTAAGCCCTAGCAACTTATGTTTAAGATATTAAAATACATTGCTCTGAATGAAATAGTTTCCAACAACAGAGCCAAATATAGTGAATATTCAAGTATCAATTAAACTTTCCAAATGAACATCATTACCTCTGGAAAAGAGGTAATAGCATTTGTTGGTGCTGGTGCATCCAATGGTATAATGTTGTAAGCCACTTCTTCAGTCATTGCTGCGTCTGCTTCCATGACTCTTTTCAACTGGAAAATAGAAAGAGCAACTGTTACTCGTCTTAAAGCACATAAAAAAAGCCTGCATTAGCCTTTAATCAGCCTGTGGTCATCAAGGAAAACACAACCACTAAAAACTTACAGCCATTTCATTTTAAACAAAAGCACCGAATGAAGTGATAACAAAATGCAAACCATAAACTAAGATGCCTAAAATGAGTGGGTAATTTAAACTTTAAAACAGAATATTGTTTTCAACCAACCAATAAACCAGCTTTTTTGTGGGGACTAAAGACAAATATACTATTTTTTTTCAAAAAATAGTTTAATATAAATGTACCTCTTCTGGGATCAAATTTGTAAGCGCTTCAACAACTTCGCCTAAAACCTTTAAAGTTGCATGAACTCTCTTCATTTTCACTGTTCTTCGCTCCAATCTGGAATGTATCTAACAATTAGGAAGCTATCTTATCATTGATTGGATGCAAAAATTTCTAACATGACAAAATTTAATGTATAGTTTGTAAATTATAATTTATATGTTCAAAATATGATGTTTGTTCCACTATTTTGGAGACAATTTTCTGAAAGATCAAGTGTTTCTAGTAGAAAAGGTTTTAGGGGAGAACCAAAGGAAGGGGTGTCCGTTCAAGATAGCTTTTTGGAGAAATAAAATGGCATTATTCTCTTCAAATTACCAAAATAGCATAGCAATACTCCAAAAAGCAGTGATTAGAATTAATGCATTGAATAGACAAACACTACATAACAAGGTTATCATACAATGAACCTTAAAGAACTGATGCTCAAAGACAAAAGAGGCCATGTCCCTTGCAATATAATGACTGAGAAGCATGTTTCGAATTTGAGAAAAGAATCTATAAACTGAATTTCCAGTCAGGCATAGACTTCCATTATCTCCAAAACATCACCTTTGTAGGATAAGTGGAACTTGGAAAGACATCATTAGAGGTATTGAAAATCGTGACCTTTATTTTAGTAAAATTAATCTCTGATTGGAAAACTCAAAAAGTCCAAAGTAGCATTTAACCCTGCAAATTGTCAAGAGAATGAAGGGACGGGACCAGCTCATCAATGAAAACATTGAAAAGTATATGAGAGATCAAAACTCCATGTTATGTGTAGCCATCATCAAAATCAGGGTTCTTTTCAGAGACTTGTCAAGCTTCTCTATGTAGATCCTAGAGTTAGCAAGAGAGTTCAACCTTGTTTGATTCCAATTGTAGTACCTGACAGCAAGAAAATATGTGGACAATCAAATCTGATCCAGAGTTCCCTGACTCGCCACGAGTCAGGCGAGTCACCCGGGTCAGCGGGTTGAGCCATGCTTGGTGTGTCAGAATGGCCCTGACCCGTGACTCGGCAGGTCAGACCCTCTGACTCGCATGACTCACCCACGCGGCAGCTTGTGTTGCAAATGAAAAAAAAAATAAGAATGTTTTTAACTTTTTATTTTGCTTATCTCTTACTTCTAACCCTAAAAGGTCTCTTATTTCCTTGTTGTGGGAAGAAGAGAGGAAAAGTGAGAGAAAGGAAGAAAAACAAAAGGCCATAGGTTTGCAACCAGCAGGGAAGAAGAGCTAAAAAGATTCCACAAATCCAATTGGGGCAGCACTATACTTGCATTGAGAGCATCAATGAGTCTATAGAAGCTGTTGCAAAGACTTCTCAACTCATTTCAAAGAGGTTAGTGTTAAATTGTATAGATTTTGTTGGTTTCTTTTGTATGTTTATGGATTTTTCATTTTGTTGTTAAATTTTTTAAGTTTAGCTTTCAAAATCTTGAATGTTTTCTATTCAAATATAAATTGTATACTTCAATGAGAGAAGTAGAACAATAGCAAACCCTAGATTTTTCTTTTAAAAAAATTGTAAACATGTATATACAATTTTTTCTAAAAAAATGTAGGGTTTGCTGATTTTTCTAAATTCTTCCTTTGAAATTTGAAATTTTTCAAGAAAAAAACACAATGCACAAATGTAGATTTGCTGATTTTTTCTATTAGTTTATAACTTTATAAAAATACAATGCACAAATGGTAATTTGTTTGTAAAATTGTCTTATTGCAGCAGCCTTTACGTTTTGAAAACATTAATTTTTCCCAATAGGTAAAAAGGATAACGCTTGGAAATATACGGAAGAGTTTCCCAGTAGAACAAGAAATCAAACAAAATGCAAGTTTTGTAAAGAAATTAGTCATGGTGGCATAAATAGATTTAAATACCATATTGCCGGCATACGTTGCCATGATACTGAGCCATGTAAAAAAGCAACAACCCAGGCAGTTCCTTTCTGTTATGTCCAGTTAGAAACATTTGAACAAGATAAGGAAAAACTAAGAAGAGGCAATTGTATGAGTTAAATACTATTGGTTCACGTTCATCCGCACCCGCACCCGCATCCGCATCAGTAGGTTATGTTGGAGCTTTGACCTTGACTTCTTTTGGCCTACCATGCCTCGACCAATACAACCTCACCAAGATCATCTCTTCTTGTCCTCCCAAAAACTCAAAGCCGAAAAGATTGTTGAGCTAAGCATTCCTAAGGATATCCCATCTCCTTGTCCTGGACCTAGACTCCTTCGCACACCTCTTATTCCTCCTACTTATACTTTTGTTCCACCTCCTATATCTTACAAGCATTTTGCATCCTCTATCTCTCAACCTAGTGAGATTCTTTCCGTTCTTCCTCCTAAAGAAGAAAAGAAGTCAATGTTGATCGATCCCAAACCTTCACAAATATCATGCAAAACCAAACGCAATCGTTGTGCTCTTGACTGCCGTCGTAGATGTCGTGCCAGAGCCCATGAGCTACCTTCCCAAAACATTTCCTCCCCAAAGGCACCTCATAATGCTTTGATTCCCTTTGATCAACCTAGGTGTACCCCAAGGGAGGAAGTTAATCTAAAGAAAATTAAATTGTCTAGACGTGATGATTGTTCTTTATGTATTAAAGATATTCTTATTAATCTAGATGAGGACGATACTCTTGATGATGATAACAATGTGAATGATGCAAATGATGTTGATCCAAACGATTTTGATGACATGTATGGGGTTATTGAAATAAATAACGTATTATCTGCAAAATTTCACAAATGTTATCCCTAGCTCCTTGTGACAAACAAAGTGACTCGTCATTAGAGCATGGTCCTTGTTTGGAACTCGCAATAGCTCCATCTCTCATGCTCAATGTTGCGCCTCTTGCGTGTTGTCCACCTTCCCTAAGCAATGAAAACCGAGATGGGGGGCAGGCAATACGCTTGACTAACTCCTCTTGTGTGGTGCATTCTTTTAAGTATTTGCATGTTCATTTTGTGCTTCCCCCATGATGTGTTGCTCCTTTTATGTGTTGTTTCGATTTCTTTAGATGACCATTGTTGCTCTGTTGACGCAAGGTGATAAAGGAATCAAACCTATTGTAACATTCCTCTATTTGTATCTCAACTCTTTTATATGTCGTATACATGTTATGTTGTGCATGTGCTATTGTCATAAATGTGTCTTTGTGTTGTCTGTTTGGAGATGATGCAAAGTGGTAGCAACTGTAATTCATTTTGGGCTCTGCAATATTGACCCAAAAAGACTCTTGTTTGTGTCTCTTTTGTGTTCTTCTATAGTGCTCATAGTTCTACTACCTTTGGGGGATGATGTCAATTCATTTTGCCATAATTCTTGATATACATGAGCTATCTTATGATCATACTAACCTCAAAGATAATAGATCCCTTTTGTACTCTCTTTGTCATGTGTTTATTTCCCTTGATTTGTCTCCGTCTAAGGGCAAGTCATAGTGAAAATGTGCTTGTCGTTCGAGTGTATCCTACCTTAAAACTTTTCCTCTCGTTAAGGCATACACAATTGCTTTACCGTGGGGGTATACACTCCACTCTTTGTTACACAATATGCACACACCACATTGATCAATGCTTTGCGGATTACTTGGCAAACCCTGCTTTTTGCTTAGTTATCCTCTTTTTAGCAGATTCCTCTAAAAAACAATGAATTCCTTAGGCCTAATCCTCTTTAGCGGATTCCTTTGGAGACAATGCTTTCCTTGGAACTAATCCTCCTATGGCGGATTTCCTTGTGGACAATGCTTCGCTTGGTTATCCTTTTGATGGGTTGACTAGCATAACACAACTTGCTAGACTATCAATTCCATCATTTGCACCTATCTTTTCTTTGCATGACTCATAGTAAGTTTACCTTACTAGACTAGCTTGGTCATGTTATCTCTCTCTTTTATGGATGTTGCTTTCATCTTGATTTAAGATTTGGGGGCTTGGTGTTTTCCTTGTCACTTTTACCTTGATGAGATCTCTACCCTAAGCTTTGATCTACTTTACCACGAGTATGAAGCAGGTTCATACTCCTGCTAAAGTGGGGGCTAGATGTAGTGTCCTAAATTGTAAGCACTTACAATTTTGATCCTTAGGCCCTATTTTAGTGTCGAAGGCTTCCATGCCCGTTATGCTTGATTAGACCCCAGTTTCACGCACATTCTTGAGGCTTCAAAATTGACGCCCTATTCAAATTTGAGCCATTTTTGCCTCGTCAAAAATAACTCGGGACATCAGGGTTGTAAATTTTGCAACATTGCCATCAAAATGGCCCTGACATGCTAACTTTGACCAGAACCTGAATTTGAGATTGGTATTGTGATTTTAAGCGGGATTCTAAATCCTTAGTCGACCACCTTCGAGTTTTGAGCCATGAAATGGCTTGGTGAGGTATTAATGCAAGGTTACCTCCCTAATTTTGGGAGAGATCTATCAACTTTGAATTGGAGAGATTACATTGCAACACACTTCAAGCATTAAAGCGTTCAAGGAGCAATCAAGTCCATTCAAGCATCAAGCATCGAAGATATGGAGTAATGTCTAGATCCTAGCATGTGTGAAGGCTACATCAAGACAATTTTCAAGCATCTTCATGAGCCATGCAGCATTTGTGAAGGTATAACATCTTCTTAAGCCTCTGCGACTAACAACACATTTTTTCCTTTATGCAATTTCAATTTGATTTCAAAGTTAATCCCTACACAGAGGTTTGACTAAGGCAAACCCCTTTCTCCCAACAATTTCCTCGTTTTCTTTGTGCAAGTGACAAGTTGTGGAGCTTCAAATTCGGATTTGGGAGGGCATAACAGTATATTTCTAATGTTGGGTTTCTTCATCCACTTTTGGCAGTACAAGGGCGACTTCAACAATCAGGGGTGACCCCTGACTGCCTAGGTTGCCCCTAACAGGTAGAATTTGCCAAAACTTCTGGTGCAGGTCAATGGCTTTGTTTGCTTTTCAAATCTAGTCTCGGAATTGTCATATCAGTTTGTTTATTGTCTGTATACACAGATTTGCCTTTCTTGCATCTTATTTGTTTCATTTCCTCATTCCAAATTCAATCAATCAATTCTACTCAAAGTGGAAGAGAGAAAACCCGTTCAACGCTCGAGTCTCCTTAAGTCTAGCGAGTACTTTTTGCTTTCCTAATGTAACAAATGAAAGATGAAATTTAGGATGTGACATTTCCTACCTAGTTTGATCATCCTAGTGAGCACTCATTCTATACACCCATACCATTTTTCTTTGTTATAGAAAGATAAAGATGAGTACTTTCCATCTATGTTAAGCTTGACCAATTTTTTTGTCATTCTTTTCAAATATTGCATGTTGAAGTTGGTTCTAGGCAGAGCTACACAGCTAATCTTTTCTAGATTTTGTGTTGCGTTTTTGGGCATTCTAAGCTTTAACATTGTTTTAATTTGGGAAAAGCTTTGTAATCACACTATGCTATAAAGTGTCAACATTGTAATATTTGGAGGGTGGCGGGGTTGATTTCTAATACTAGTGAAAAGGGTGCGGGTGTATTGGTGTTCTTGTGTTCTCTTTCTTTCAGCACTTCTTTCTGCATTTTTGCATCATGGACCAAACAACAGTTCCCATTTTAACTCCTTAAAACTATTTTGAGTTGAAGTTACGAATGTTAATACACTTAAGAAAATTTGGTTTGCATAGGATAACAATGGGATTGGAAATTGAACCTATTATAGATGCAGAAAAGCCTAAGTGCTTTGTGTTTGTCTGTTTCTCTTGATTTACTCTTTCATATTGAATCTGTCAGTACTCCTAATGAAATTTAGACAAAGTTAGAGAGTTTGTTTGGAACTCAAGATTCAATGAGGTTATGTTAGAAAATGAACTCATAAGTCTAAGTCCAGGCAATTTTAACACAATCCAGAATTTCTTTCTGAAATTGAAACCAGTAAGGTTGCAATTAAAGCAATGTGGAATTGAAAAGAAAGATGAACAATTGATTCTTAGTATTCTCTATAAGCTAAGTTTTGAATATTCAGTATTTGTTTCTACCTTCTATCCTACTTAGGGTGCACTTGGGACTTAATTTACCATGCCATCCTTGGATGATTTTGCTATTTCTCTCACACAGGAGCAAGATAAGCTAATCCAAGTGGGAATTCTAAAATCCTCTAAGTCACATGCTCTAGTTGCCAACCAAGGTGCAAAAGCACAGAAAAGACAAAGTAGAACAAAAAGGATAAGAAACAAAAGAATAGAAATGAGAAGGATCAAAAACAAGTTGTCCCAAAAGCAACTAATCAGACCCAATCTTCTAATGGTGCCAAGACCAAGAAATACAAGGTCGAATGTGCCTATTGTAAAAGATCTGATCATGATGAGAATAAATGTTTGAAGATGTTAGTATATTTCAGATTCTAGCAAGGAATATATCAATCTATAGAGATCTTTCAATTAAGATAAGCATATAAATGAGTAAGAATCAAATAAGCATATAAATGAGTAAGATAATACCCAGAATAATTTCTGATCTGCAACTTGAAGTACTCAAGTTTAGCCCCTCCAATTAGCCGCTTAATACCTTCTTGAACAATTTGAATCTGCTTGTAGCATGTAGATGTGAAAAAGCAGAACAAACCCTCGATACCAATATCGTAACTATTTAGATAAATGCTGGTCAAATTTCATACTCCAAACTCAGATGTATATCTGAGCTTTATTTGCAATATTTTTCCTCCGATATCTAATGAATATCTAGCTCGATATTTCTGGACTAAATTGCATAAATAATCTGAACTGATTCCAGCGATATATGATTGTTTCCAGTGATATAATCTATCGCAATTCTCAATACATGAACTTTTCAACTAGTATATCTTCCAGCAAATGGCAGAGGTAAATTCGCAGATCAAGGCAGCAAGAATTCACACCAGCTAGGAGGGAGAATCCGATCTAGGTTATTGCTTCTTAATACTCCACAATGCCAATCCAAATACACACTAATGGCAGGTTCGAATGTTTGAACTCCTTGAATTCGCACACCAAGATTGGAGAAGAAGAAATGCAGATATATATCCTTGAGGAAGATAGCATGTTATGTTTTTGATACTTCTTTCCTCAAGGATTCGAAACAATATATATAAGAGTCTTTTGATAAACTCTACCACC
>MU225962.1:315356-325453 GCA_018584345.1 Thuja plicata | reverse complement strand
TATATATATATATATATATATATATATATATATATTTATTTATTTATTTATTATTATTGCCTTTGATTGTTCAAGATGGTTGATCTATATGCCGTAAAGGCCATAATATCAACAGAAGAAACAAATTGATGACTTGACACACATTCTTGACAAGAATAATATCAATGTTCTTGAATCAATAAAACAGAGTTCAAATGAGGGGTCTAACAAGGCTAAAAAAACAGAAAGGGGAAAGGAAAGGGCAAGGCTCTTGTAGCATTTGCTTCACCATCATCCACTTGGATTCATTACGGGTGCCTTGCACCACGTGGCTTTATCAAAGGATGAACTTGCAACCTTGAAACCATTATTTATCCCTTCTATTTTGATGGGTCATCGATGACACTCCTATTGATGTGCATGGTATAGGATCTATTGATGTGGGGGATGGCACATTTCATGATGTTCATTGTGTGCCCTCATTATCAACTAATCTCCTATCAATTTATCAAATCACTAACACACGTTCAGACAAGTGAGTTAATTTGTCTCCTGATTCAGTGATAATTTTTGAGGTGCACAATGATTCTACAATTGTGGTTGGGAGAGCGGTTCATTAGTCATGACTTTATATGTTTTATCATTTTGTTCTTGATCCTCCTTTGTCTGTTTTGTTCACTCATTATGATGAGGTGAGTAACTTGTGGTAGCAGTAGTTTGGCCACTTAAAACTACCACTACTTGTTGCTAGAGTTTGTAGCTGCAGGAGAGATTTTCTTACCTTGCGTGATGTTTGAGAATCAAGAGTTGCGTCTTTTGGAGACTGTGAATAGTCATTACCGTTACCAACTGAAAGGTCACATGCTAGCATAATGGTTCAAATTTGAAGAGCCATTTTGTGCGGAGGCAGATAGAAGCCTAAGTGTCACACTTATCCTGCTTGGCTGTTGAGCATACAAAAGGTTCATCTTTGCGTAACTGCTGGAAATTAGAAGGTCATCGCGTGGTTGTAGCATTGAATTTGCTGCCGTATGTATTGTGAGGTTATTTTGATTATAAGTTAGAGACAGTTTATGGAGGATTGCTCAGCAATATAATATTCTGAGCTTTATTATCGTATTTTGGGTGTGATTTGGATGATTCACAAAAGTGCCATTATTATACTAAAGAGTAATTCTTATTCTGTAAATGTTTGTCATGTGATCACAAACTATGTGAAGAAGTCATTCATCTAACTTAGCTTGTGAAGCTTTGTATTTGTGATTATTCAATAATGGATATATTTTGGTGTGGTTGGGGTTTTCCCTCGGGTAGGACGGTTTTCCAAGAGTAAATCTCTGTGTCTCTAGCATTCTTGTGTTCCCGATTTATCATCATTTTATTTTATGCAATTCTAGTTCAAAACACTAACATGGTATCAGAAGCGGGTCTACGTAAAGATCCTGAACTAGAATAAGATAATTGGACTCTGGAAGAATCTTGATGACTAATGGGTGTCAAATATGTTGTTCGATGTTTGCTGCGGGTGTTACAATCTTAGCTATCGAGGCTTCTCGTGCAACCTTGCCCAAAGCTTCCATTTTTCAACGGGGAGGATGCAATCCTGCCCGTCTATGCTTACATGTTTGACATTCATGTCTATAAGGATAGCAAATGTGTTGGTGTTCAATTTTTTCACTCTCTACCTGCAGTATAATTTTGTGATGGTGAAAGATCTATTGATGGATTGAGAGGAAATTTAGGCAATAAAGATATAAGTATTTTATGATTGTTGATCATGAATTTTAAATCATGTTATAACACTGGGAAGTGTATGCTTTTAGCATTGATATGTATATTTCTCTTAATGATAGGTTGATTCTATGAACTATTATTAATCTCTCTTGGTTGCAGAACAGATTGAGAAGCAACGGAAAGATGAGAGATTACATGCAAAGTCATGCAGGCTATAGAAATGAACATGGGGACGCTGCTTGCAGCCATGGGACTGAATTGGTGACACATAACTTCATTAAAGAGGAAGATCCTATACAGGTTGTCATTATGATTAGTTTCTTCGAAGAGGAAGAAATGATATTCAGAGGGAGCTTGTGTGGCAGAGGCATAGTGCCAAGTCCTTTGCAGAGGATCAACAAGCTCGTGTAGCAATGTGACTGCAAAGGCTCCTTGCTTGGTCAATCATTGGATTCAATTAATTTATTGTGATATTCAAGTTGTGAGTATGCTGCCCCTATTGAGAGGGAGTCTCGGCTGAGAAGGAGTCTCAGCATTCAGATGATCTTCATGTGCTTTAATGAGTTCTTCTCCGTGAGGGAGAAGTTCAAGGTGCAATCCCTTGTTAATGAGTTCTTCTCCATGAGGGAGAAGTTCGAGGTGCAATCCCTTGTTAATGCATTCTTCTTTGCGAAAGAAGTTTGAGGTGAAAGCCCTTGTTCCACCCTCTAGGAGTAGCCATGGTGGATGTCATGTGAGAGAATCCATGACTTAGTTTTCTGTTCTTTCACCCTCTGGGAGTAGCCATGGTGAACGTCATCTTGAGATGACAAGATCACGTTGAGAGAATCCGTGATAAAGTTTTGTTACACATATGGGTGTAGCCATTGTGTTTGTCATGTTGAGAGACTCCATGACATGAAATCTGGAAAAAAATATCTCCTTTGCTAAGAGGGAGTGTTAGAGTTTGTAGTTGTACGAGAGATTTTTCCTTACCTTGCGTGATGTTTGACAATCAAGAGTTGCATCTTTTGGATACTACAAATAGTCATTATCGTCAGCGACTAAAAGGTCACATGCTGGCATAACGGTTGGAATTTGAAGAGCCATTTTGTGCGGAGGCAGACAGAAGCCTAAGTGTCACACTTATCCTGCATGATTGTTGAGCATACAAAAGGTTCATCTTTGCGTAACTGCTGGAAATTAGAAGGTCATCGCGTGGTATCTTAAAAGACATCGCATGACTATTGGAGTTACTCTTTATTTATTGTATCGTCACTGTGTTTGAAAAGGAGAGTGCTTGTTGTAGCATTGAATTTGTTGTATGTATTGTGAGGTTATTTGGATTAGTAAGTCAGAGACAATTTATGGAGGATTGCTTAGCGATATAATATTCTGAGCTTTATTATTGTATTTTGGGTGTGATTTGGATTATTCACAAAAGTGTCATTATTATACTAAAGAGTAGTTCTTATTCTGTAAATGTTTGTCATGTGATCACAGACTATGTGAAGAAGTCATTCATCTGTATTTGTGATTATTCAATAAAGGATATATTTTGGTGTGGCTGGGTTTTTCCCTCGAGTAGGAGGGTTTTCCCAGGGTAAATCTTTGTCTTTGGTGTTCTTGTGTTCCTGATTTATCAGAATTTTATTTTATGCAATTCTGGTTCAAAACATTCACACTGAAAGCAACTCAATCAACATGACAAGGTTATAAGATAGCCTTCAGTTCACTTTTCTACTAGTGTTTGTCAGGGATGCATTCTTGGCAAGCATCTGGAACAGAAAATTGACCAAGTCAAAGCTTGGAGAGCTTCACAACTTTTGCAGTTGGTACATGATGATTTGGTTGGACCATTTCCACATCCATCTTTCAATAGAGCTTGATATGTTTTCACCTTTATTGATGATTTTTCCAGATACACATTTGTATATTTTCTCAAACAAAATTCTGAAGTATTTGATTCATTCTGTCATGTCCCCACCAAAATGAGAAGTGGTGGTTGCAACCCCTAAACTGTATTCTAATAGCAGTTTAAATAAGAAAGTCATTTAATGTTGATTTAAGGCAAATCATCATTAAAAATAATTAAAGAAAATACTTTAAGATAACAATCTCCTAGTATAAAAGATAATTAAATTTTAATCAAGGGTCAAGAGTTGTGACTTTTTCAAAAGCGCAAAATAATGAAAAAGCGTGACTCTTCCTTCATATGGGAAGATATAAAATGGATAAGCATCCATTTGAAATGGGCATCCAAAAAGGATGAACGAAATAAGTTTTTGTTTTGTAATTAGAAAAGGAGGAATCAGAAGTACCAATCTGATTTAAATAAGAAGTGCAGATCTGATTGTGAAAGGTTGTGTCCCTTTCAAAGGGCAGAAATAATAAAGAGTTGCACTCTTTCAAGGGTGCTAACGGTGAAAGGTTGTGTCTCTTGCCAAAGGGCATTTAGGATAAAAAGGTGTAACCTCTCCCTCACATTAAGAGATATAAAGGAAAGAAGGTTCATTTGTGGAAAGAGGGCAGATCTGCTTGAATAAGAAGTAGAATACACAACAGATTTCAGATACATATATTCTGGTCTTGGAATATATACATTATTCTGGAATTCGAATTTATATGACAGTCATGTTTAATTTCACTTATATGCATATGATAGTCACGCTCAATTTCACTTATATGCATATATTTTCCTTCGTCTTACGCTAATGCCTTTGTAAGGATAGGGGGCATGTGTAGGGAGAGGTGGAGTAATTCCTCACAAGACAGGTAAATCCCAAGATGGGGTAAGGACATGTATCTCTAAAGCCTTGAGGGAGAAGTCTCAAGATGGGTATGAACATGTGTTCCTAAAACCTTGAGGGAGCCTACTTGTAGATGGTTTCCAAGCGCCTCGGGACAGTAATTCCACCATCCTCCCTTAGGGTTAGGATGGTGCTCTAATATATATGTTGTGACATTTATATTAGCCTAATCCTTAATCACTCGTTAGAGCCCCTTAAGAGGATAGGTTGGTGTTGTGTAGGGAGAGGCGGAGTAAAACCTCACAAGGTAGGTGAATTCCAAGATGTGATATGGACGGGAACCTGAAGCCTTGAGGGAACGTACTTGTAGATTGGGGTCCAAAAGCCCTATGACAAGTAAATTCCCATCCTTCTTAGGGTTGATGTTTAGGAGACAAGTAAGGAATTAGGGCTTAAGTATGTTAATTGTCGAATGTATTATGAATCATTCATTGTTTCTTAATTCAATTTGTTTTAAATGCATACTAATGTATGCTAATCATGGGGAATTGGTAGCTTCCTAGTACGAAACATTACAAAGACAAGTAAATTGTCATTTCCAAGTGAAATCAAAACCATAGTTGGGCATTTTAGGGTGAATCAAGTAAAGTCCCAGTTGGAGACATTACACATTCTTGGACTTCAAAGCATTTGTAGAGAAACAATTTAAGAAATTTATCAAAGTATTGTGTACAAATAATGGGAGGGAAAATGTCAACAGCATATTTAAGCAATTTTGCACTTCAAAGGGCACTGACTTGCAGCATACAGTTCCCTACAGTCCTCAACAGAATAGAAGAAGCGGTCATTGAAAGAAATGGCCAATTGTATGATACACTCCAAATCTTTGGCACCACCATATTGGACAGAAGCCATTAACCATGCATGTTATATCTAGAACCGAGTCCCTCACAAAACTATGAAGGGAGTTACTCTTTTTGAAGCTTGGACTAGTCAAAAACCCTTAGTTAAGCACTTTCAAGTGTTTGTTTCTCATGCATGGGCCCACATTCTATTAGAATAATATCTCCCTATATATCTTTCTATTTCATTTAATGGTCAATATTGTAAATCTTGTACATATTAGGATATTTCTAATTCTAACAATTGTTTCATAATAGAAACATTGTCTGTTTGTAATCTTGTTCATTCATTAATGCATTCAATATTTTACCAATTACCTGTGTAATAAGGTATCAAAGCCAGATTTTTTTTTCAGAAAAATTATAATTTCTTAATTGAAATTATTTGCTCTAAATTTTTTGAAATTATACTAGGACTATTCCAAATTGATTTTGCGGATATTTTTCATTTTTTTAGACAACCCGTGTAGGGTTACTTATCAATATTGACGCCATTTCTGCAAATGTTCTAGTTGTGCATGGTTCTTCAAGATCGTGGTCTCCAAGGCTAGGGTTTTGCGTTGTTTTCTAGCGCCATTTTCACAGGATTCGACATCCTTTTATTTGTTGTGCGCTGTTTGTTTTGGCCGCCATTATTTTATGTTTTTTATAAAAGCCATTGACCTGTGTTTGCTCCTAGACGTGATTTTCTGACCTTTTTTGGTCGTTTTTGCAAGCCACTTTTTATCCAGGCTCGACCGACCATTCTATGGTCGTGTTTTGCTCACCCACAACCGTTTTTGTGGTCGTCTTCCTTCAGACAGGTGTCGTTTTTTTCTGGAGTTTGGATACCTACAGTTTCAAAGCCATCATTGTGGTCAAGATATATTAAAACTAGGGATTTTCTACAAAATCCATGACGAGTTTTTCTGATTTGCAAAACTTCTCTTCAGTCAACTAAGGTTTTTTACAAAACCATCTATTTTCTAGTCAGATTCGAATTTTGATTTCAAAATCTTGGTGTGTTTTTCGCAAAGATTTTTGGGTCTTTGCCCATTTTTTCCAAGTCTTCCAAAATTCTTGGATTGGGATCCATGCCCAAAGATTTGTTGTCTAGTCTCGAAATCAATACCTATTGTCTATCTCAGTTTTGTTCATTACGCAGTCTCACACGAACATATTCTGCATCAATATTTGTACCATCATCCGGTCAACAAGCTTTGACCTTTGTTCATGTGATGGCATCTCTGACGAATATTCTGCTCAAGGCGAGTCAAAAATTCAATGGCAAAAACTACAATACCTGGAAGCAACGTACGTTAACGATCTTTGAATACATATGTCTTGACAAAATTGTTGTGGGCAAGACCGAACGTCCTAAAGATGAAGACAAGGAGCAGGACAAATTTGATGAGCAAAATCGGGAAGCTATTATGCTCATCAAACTTTTAGTTACTGATGATCAGCTACCGCAAGTTCCTTCTAGACAAACGGCTACAGAAATTTGGATGCATCTAAAAGGTTTTCATGAAACCTCTGATAAGAGTCGTGCTTCTTCTTAAAGAACATGCTCTTCACGATCATGATGGATGAACAAGTGTCCCTGCAGAATCATCTCAATAAAATCAAGGACATTGGAGATCAATTAGAAGCAATTGGACGCAAAATAGAAGAAGACATGGTGGTGATCACCCTGAAAAGTCTAACCTCTTCCTATGAGCACTTTGTTGAGAGACTCAACATTGGTTCAACTAATGTTGACTTGAGGTTTTTCGATCTCTGCACAATGCTTTTACAGCAAGATCGCTGGAAACAACAATTCGGTAGTGGTGCCAGTTCATCTTCCAAAGAACAGACCTTCACAACCAAATCTCCATCTTCTCAGTCTTCTCAGTAGAAATTCTCTGCTCCTGCATCAGAAGGCTCGAAGAAGAACATTCAATGCAAGTACTACCATAAGTATGGTCACATGAAACTTGAGTGTTGTAAACACTTGGCTGCACAGGCCAAGCAAAGTGGTTCACAGCCTAAAGCAAATGTAGCGGAGCACACTGAGCAGAGCGAGTCTGGCTTTTACGCCTTCATGGCTAAAAGACCTATAGACCATGTGAGATCTTCAGACTGGTATATTGACTAAGGTGCCTCACACCACTTCACTCATCACCGGGATTGGTTCACCGACTTTCAGTCGTTCTCAAATTCGTTATTTTTGAAGGGGAAGAATAGACTGTTGTCAGAAAGTGCAATGTGCAAATTCAGTCTAGAGGAGGAAATTGATTTTCCTCAACATGTATTATGTTCTTGGCATGAAACTCAACCTTCTCTCAGTCAATCAAATTCTAAGACATTCTCCTCAGCTAGACGTGACCTTTAGTTCACATCAGTGCAGTATCATTGATCAGGAGACTTAGTCTATTGTTGTTGTGGGTCTTGAGGATCATGATCTATTCAGACTTGTTGACTCTGGTGCTTCTCGGGAGCTTGCCATCGCAGCCAAGCACTCCTCTGTTAGTACACTCTAGCATCAGCGTTATGGGCACTTAAATGTGCACTATCTCTCTCAATTTGTTCGGGAAGATCTTGTCATTGGACTACAAAAGATCCAGACCCAGAATCTCAGAGTTTGCGGAGCATGTCAGGCTAGCAAGCAACATCGGACTCCGTTTTTGGATGGCGACTCCTGGAGAGCTTCTAAGGTACTACAATTGTCCATGTTGATATTTGTGGACCTATAGCTACTCCTATTATGATTACTATAAAGAGACGATGGATCTATTATGGTTACTATAAAGAGACGATGGATCATAATAGAAGCATCGTCTCTTTGTAAACTATAAATGAATGTCTTGTTCATTCATTGATGCATTCTATATTTTACCAATTACCTGTGTAATACATTCAGGCAGAGAAACGCAAGGTCGTAGACCCACAGAGCAAGTCAGGCATATTTGTTGGATACCTAGATGATGTCAAAGGTTATAGGCTTCTAGATCCTACCACTCATGCATTGTTCATTGAGAAGATTGCTCGTTTTGAGAAGACTCATGCAAGCTCTTCTTCTAGCACTTCTCCATCCACTATCACTTTGGACCAATGTATCATGATGATAGTTCTTCTAAGGTTTTAATTTTCTTGCTCCAGATGAGGAGTTATCTTTCTCCACTTCAAATGGTGAAAGTATTGATTACGATTCAATTCCTCCCACAATCATCATTCAGAGGATGATGATTCCCTTCCAGATTCTCTAGTCTCGGAAACTCTTTGGGCTCAAAAGACACTAGAGTTAACAAGTGATTGGGTTGGTGATCCTTCAAATGCTAGAAGAACAAGGTCACAATTTCAGCAGGCTCCACATCTCTTCATTGCTTCAGCTTCTCTACAATCCTTTCGGGAAGCTTCAAGTATCTCTGAGTGGGATGCAGCTATGCAGGAAGAGTTCAATTCCTTAGAGAGGAACCACACTTGGGATCTTGTCCCTCTTCCTAAGGGAAGAAAACATGTTCGATGCAAGTGGATCTATCCAACAAAATTTGCTTCAGACGCGTCGGTTGGTAAACATAAGGCTCAACTTGGTTGCCAAAGGATTCTCCCAAATTCCTAGGATTGACTACTGTGAGACTTTTGCACCGGTTACCAACATGAATTCGATCCGACTTATCCTTGCTATTGCCGCAAATCATAGATGGGAAGTTCATCAAATGGATGTGAAGAGTGCATTTCTTCACGATGACCATTAGGAGTAAATATACATGGAGCAGCCATAGGTGTTCATTCAGGATCCTTCACTTGTTTGTCCTCTTCGGAAGTTTCTCTATGGCCTCAAATAGGCCCCTTGAGCTTGGTATGACAAGATGGACTCCTTCCTTCTGACAGTTGGGTTCACTCGTAGCCACTTTGATCCGAATGTCTACATTTTGCAACAAGATAATACCCTCACCTTTTTGGTTCTCTATGTGGATGACTTCTTGATTATAGGGAGTCACTCATCTACCATTCAAGTACTGGAAATTGTCCTTCATGATTGATTTTTGATGTTAGACTTGGGCCTTTTGCACTACTTCTTGGGCATTCAGATCACTCAATCATCTTCAGGGATATTTCTTGCACAACCTAATTATGCTCTTAATGTGCTCTCTAGAATTCGCATGGCTTACAAAAGCCCATATCGACTCCATTTATATCTGGGATCAAACTTTGAGCTCAGTATTCTTCACCTTTGGTGGATGGCACTTTGTATCGATAGCTTGTTGGTAGGCTTATATACTTGACTCACACGAGATCTGACATTTCATTTATTTTTTTGTTGTTTTGCATTTTTTTAATTAATTTTTATCTTGAAAAACCAATAATATTTCAGCTTTGGGTGATGAAAGCTTTGCTCGGGATTCTATGCTTGGTGAATGGAGAAATAATAAAGCTGGGTTATTTGTATAAGGCCATGGACAAGATCAAGCAAGCATTCAGCATTATTATGGTTCCAACATAATAAAATTTGAAATCATCTGGCACGTAATTGATTGACCATGGAACAAGCAACTCCACCAGCACATATGTGATTGCCTCATACTTGAATCACAATTTTTTTTCTACAATTCCTTTAGGGTTGATGAGGATGCTATGCACAATCTCAACACATGCATAGGGAGGATGTTAAGAAATGTAGATCTGAAGATAATGTATAAACTAATATGTAGTAGAATGCAATTGCCTTGGTGATTGATTGATTCTACAAAAATATATTTGTATTTATATATAGAATCTATAATGAATAGTT
>MU225962.1:264026-310660 GCA_018584345.1 Thuja plicata | reverse complement strand
TATATATATACATATATATATATATATATATATATATATATATATATAATATATGCATAGTTAAACACGAACGAACAATATGTTAACAACACCTACCAAACAATTAGAGATGCAATTCTTGACAAATTAGATCTACAAGGGTGCAAATGGGAGCTCGTTTCCTTCAAGTCTATGCATTTGCGGGAGAATACAGTTAGGTTGAAAACAAATAAGTCATTCAAAGGTTAAATCATAGTTTCCTACATATAAATGGAATATAAAGTTCAAAAATCTGATACCAGCAAGTTTACATTATGAAATCGTAAGGTTAAGATCATAGAACACTTATAGAATTGTAGTGTTAAGTGTGCATGCCATCCTGCCCCAAACTTACTCTAAATGACATATAAAGAAATTTCTCCAGTGTCATACATGTTGTCCACTGTGTTAGCTACATGTTAAAAGTTGAAATAGCAAGTTGTCCACTGTGTTAGCTACATGTTAAAAGTTGAAATAGCAAGCTTCACTTTTCAACAAAGAACTTACACAATTATGTAATGTATTATCCAAATGCCAGTGTAAAATGAGATATAGCATGCTTCACTATTTAACAAATGAGTTACACGAATAGAAACAATCCAAAGCCAACTTGTGATTTTGGCACATAGTACGTACTCTCGAAGGTCACCGCTGAATGCTCCAGACTGCAACTTCTTCTCCTCCTCCTGAAATTCATCCACTTTATTCTTTTCTCTATAACTCTTGTAAAATTCCTGTAAACGATCAATATCTTGGTTTCGATCGATTGTTCCACCATCCCTCTTGGCACGCTTTTGCTGTAAAGCACCAAAACAATGCAATCAATGTTTAAAAACAAATGATAAGCAGAAATTTCACAGTGAAATGCATTTACTATGCTTTATTTCATGAAACAAGCAGAACAGAATAAAAGACTAACATGAAACTGCATCAAATAACTACATCTACACGGGAGCAAACCTTGATGACAGACATTAATCCAGTCTTGAATTGTAGTACACCTCTTCCTTCACTAACAGGATCCAAGTTTTGTGCCAAAGAATATGCATGCTCACACACTGCAAGATACTCAAACCACTTAACAGTTAAAACCATTTACTTTCTCAAAATTATTATGTAACTAAGGCAGCTGGCAGTCATCAACTTTATGTAGCAGTGAATAAACAGAAAGTACAGACTATACCTCATCTAGAAAATCTTCAGAATATTCTCTGAAACTAATGCAATCCCTTGCCAAATCACAAGCTAGCTAACTCAAATACCTCACTGAAAGATAAATTCAATGTTCACCACACGCATAGTTATTGCATGCTATGTTACCAGATTCGCCTCTGGCAGGCCGAAAGTCAGGTTCAATTCTCTGCAAATTCCGGTCCTTGTCAAATTCTCTGGAAATTTGGCTGCAGTGGACCAAATTCGTCTCAAATTCTCACAGAGGAACCCTGGCCGAATTTACCAGAATTTACGGCGACTTTGACTAAACATGGCAGAACCCGGACCGACTTTGGTCAAAAAACAACTTTTTTTTTACTTTTTTCAAGTTTTGTTTTGTTTAATTTAGCCTATATGAATATGAATATGAAAAAACGTGATTATTTTGGTATGTGAATAAAGTGCCAACTACCAAGGTCTTATTCCTGTCAATTAGTCTATCTCTCTCTTTCCAGTTTGATTGTGCATACTTCGTTCTATTTGCCAATGACCTCGGAGTAAACTATCTGGTTGAGATTAATGTTTGCACCGTCTCATTTGCATTGGCTGCTGCATTCTGTATTCCTGAAGGATCAGTCTTCATTTACTTGAGAATGCTGCCATCTGCATGTGTGTAGTCTTGGTTCTGTTACAGAGGATTAATTGTACTTGAAAAGCATCTAGTGCTTCTGTTGACCCTTAAAGAATTTAGAGTACTTTGATATGCTTTCATTTGCATTATGTTGGGCCAGCCATAACTTGGACTGGAGTCATAAAGCCTAAGGCACATTTCACTTCGTGAAAAGATCTATGTTTTACATTTATTTTTGTAAGTGATGAATCCAATAGATCTAAAATGAGATTTGCGGTGATACATTTCTGATTGTTAATGTATATGGCGGTCTACTTTGCTATGTTGCTTTACTATTAGCATAGTAGCGTATGAACTTATTTGCTGCAGATAATATATATAACATATGTTTTTGTATGGACGAACCCAAAACGAATTTGAACCCACCCCAAAAAAAAATTGAACAAATTTCAATCCCGAATCCGAACCGGCAACGTAGATTACATGTATCACACAGTATATATTATTTTTTCTTCTTTTTCAAGGTGATAGGTGCAATGAACTTTTGAGAAATTGCTCAAAAGTTCAAACTTGCAATAAGCATGCAATCAAATGTTGGAAGAAAATTTCAGATCACCTAAATTACAAGCAAAAGTTTTACTTATGCCATGAAAAGTAAATTAACAGCGATTGGATTACATGAGGTTTTACCTGGATTTACTAAACTAATAACACGATTCTATGCAGGTTCCTAATATTAACTTAAATTTTCTTTCCCCATTTATCTACATCTGTATCCAGTTTTAGACTGTAATTTATATCTTTGGTTTATGAGGGAACTAAATTAAGTTTTCTTTCACCATTTATCTCCAGCTGTATCCACCTTTGGATTGTAATTTATATTTTTGGTTTATCAGGGAACTTAATTGAAAATATTAGAAACATTAACCTGTATCCAGTCGGTATAACTATGAAACTACCGAATTTGATTTAAAAAGAGCATTAAGAAACAATTCCACTATATTTTTATGTTATGTTGCATGAGTTTGACAACATATTCATAAGGGTGGCTATAGAGTAACAATCACAACATTTTTCAAAATACAACAAAAAACATGGTGAGATCCAAAAATCATTACGAGCAACAAAATTGTATGATTTACAATAGCCATTAGAACAAGAAGATCAGAGGCAACATATGATATAATACTCCACCATGTCAACTAACTCACTTGCATGCAAAACATTCCAATACTACTTGCCAGCTACTCCTCCTTTGGGTATTCATAGTAATCATCCTATAACTTGAGGTAAGAATTTGAATGCATTTCATCAACTCACTTGACACCTTTACAAATTAAACTTCAACATGCATTCACTTCTTCAAAAACTCATCAAAAGTACTACTAGATTAGCTCCTGTTGATAATTCATCGCTGCAATTGCTAGTGTAATTGCCAGTCATGCCAAAAACTTGGTCAAGTTGGCGAGAAATCAACTAAGACTCTGACAGTGTCTAAAGACAGAAATAGAACACACAAATAATGACTCAAAAAACAACTAGCATTCTATAACTTTTCACAGGTTAATCATTAACGCAAAAGACAAAAAAGTTTTTTCAGCAGGAATAACAAATTTGTAAATAAGCTTTGCTAGTTGGTAAGAATTTTCAGCTGCCAAAATCGGCTTGGTCGTTTTCATATTTTCACCAGGTGATAAGGGCAAAACTTCCATCATTAAGATATTTCCTATATCATAAGGTCTTTCACTTTGCCGATTCTTGGTGCTGAGTTTGAGTGATTGAGAAGTCTCGCTACGTTGAGCTTAATAATTGTCCATACTAACATAATTCGCACCTTTTGCCATTAAATATAAATTAGCATATGAATTGAAGAATTTGTGCTGGCATCGAGTAAATTAAATTAGGGTTTTAGGATTGATATTCAGCCTTTATTCCGGTACTGAACTGCAGTATAGTTGGTTTCAAAATGTCACCCTGTGATCTGATATTTGGTATGTCAGAGGTCCCAATTCAATAAGAATATTCACTGCTAGAATATACTGTTTTATATTGTCTCAAGATAGGTCATGCAATACAACCAACCAGAGAGCCCAGAGGGGTGGCGTAGTTGGACAAAGGCATCTGGTCTAGGTCTGTGATGTCCCGGTTTAGACTCACTACCTCGGTTTATCCGGTGGCTGGCACTTAGAGGCTACCGTCACCCCCAGCATTTGTCTCACCCCAACTCCCTTAATTAAGGGGGCACTGGGTTGGGTCACGGGGACACCCAAGGCTATCCAAAAACAGAACACCAACCAGAGAGCAGTGGCTCTGAAGTTTTGAAGATACCAATTTGAAATTATTTTTCTATTTTTGTAAATTGAGATTGAAACTGAAAGTTAACCAAAATGCACATAAGAAAAGGTCCAGCCTAATTGTCAAAACAATTCATTATTTTATTTTTCTGTAAAGCTTTTGACTGTGTATGAATGAATGAATGATTTTAATGACGTCCACGAGGCCCAGCAGTCTAAGGGACCAAAGGAACTCACATCCTTAAACAATTTCCATAATCTTTTCCAACTCCGATCTTCTTTTATGAATCTTGACCAGCGAACCCACAGTTTGGTTGACCTTATCCTCTTCAAATAGACTGCTCATGTTGTCCACTTTCAAGATGATTTCATAATTAGCACAAATATCTTCATCACGCCATGAGAAAGTGTCATTCGATTTCAGTTGTATCCATCCTATAATTAGTTGTGTCTTTGTTTAATTTTGGGGAGATTTTTTTAAGATATATCTCACGCAGTCCCTTCGATGACCAATTTCCTTGAGTACTCATTTCTTCCGTAGCCATTCTAGCATGTACGTTAACAAAAATCAAAAAGCAATTGAGTTATCTCTTTAGCCACAGATTTACATGCGCATTTATGGAGAAGAGACTGTTAACGATATTAATTAAGTCGTCTCTTTAACGAACAATTTCCATAACCATTCTAGTACATAGATAAAATAATCACAAAAGCAAACCACGCATCTATTCGAAAACTAATTAAGATAAGTAGCCATTTCTTCCATAACCTTTTTCTCATGTACTTGAAATTTATCACAGGGCCAAGTCCTACTTTTCCTAACTGTCTCTTCCTTTTATTTCTAAATCTAAATGGAAATGAAATTTGCATTGCACAAAAGACTTACAGATGCGAGCTACGTTGGGATCCTCATCCTGAATTTCATCTGCGGCCTTCAGAATGGCATCTATGTTAGCTGTGTTTTGTAAAGAGGTGGGCACGGGGCCTGCAAGTCCACTGGCACCTGTTTTGGGCACATGGCTTCTCAGCTGCCCTCTCTGCAAGGTCGCACGTACGAGTCTCTCCCAGTTCTTCTCTGCCCTCTCCATAGCTGAACGACTGATCAGAACATGAGATCCTCAGTTTTTATAGCTGCTGCAACACAGATAAATTAGTTACCAAAGAACAGATCATTTGCATAACCAAATAGAATGAATTTGATCCAAGAGGTTCTACGCTTCTCAGTAAAGTGATATTGGGTAAAGGAAAACCAAAGCGAGATGCTGCCAGCATTATAAACAAGGTTTTTACCAGAACAGGGCGTTAAAGATTTGAAAACGCGAAAGAGCGAAAGGATATGTGACATGGAAAGAATGTATTGGATGTTAAAGATCAATCATTTACCTTTTTATTAGACCAAAAGTCAGGAATCGCAAACATCCAAGTTTAACCACCAAACCCTCCGACTTGGCAACCGCAATCCCTTCGCAATAAATTCAATCAAAAATCATCCTCAATCCGACAACCAAAGTTAAAATATTACTACAAATCTTCAAGTTTCAAATTGCCCTGGCACAAAGACTGTCAGGATTATTTGCCGGTTTAATAACCTCTAAATAACTGTCGGGGCGAAGACAAATTAAAAATTCCTAAAACTTAAACGCGAGAGGTTAAAAGTTCAAAAAAAGCACAAACCCGCTTGGTTTAGCTATGGAATAAAATATGGACGCATAAAATATCACCAAAAAATCCCCCCAAATTTGGATGCTACAGCTAGGTACTGAATTAGCAACCGCTCCAAATTAGCCGCCAAAATTGAAATAAAACCATAGAGGATACAAAATAAATTAGTCGTTAAAGTGAAAGTGAAAGTTTTTAACAACGTCTTTGGTTTAAGGGATTAAAGAGCAAGTTAGGCATCTAGTGAGATTTCTTCAAGTTGTTCCTTTTGTTGTGGATCGGGAGTAAGAAGTTTGTTGTCTTGTGTAATCTTGCCTCTTTGAAAAGTTCCTTCATATTGTTCACCTAATCCTTGTACTCGCTATGAATATCCTCATAAGCCCCACATTCCTTAATGAAATGTCAATCCGTTTCCACTGCTCCTTTGCTGCAGAAAGCACAAATTCTCTCTTCTCACCTTTCTTTGGGGACCATCCATCAACCAGTTTCACATTGTAAATGGTGGGAGCTAGTCCTTAACTGAGCGCAGTAAGTCTTAAGGACAGGTCCCCATAAGCTTATTGCTTATTTCAGCCCCCTTTTTTCAATGCTTGTTTTTAATTTTTATGACATGGAGAGATTTCCTAATTTTTGCAATAGAATTTACGTATAATAATAATTTAAACTCTACAATTAACAATTTATAAAAAGGTGGTCTCATCAATTCATATTCAATTTACATAACTAACTAAATTTTAAAAATAAAAACTTGATTAAAGTTTAAAATCCACAATTAACCATTTATAGAAGGGGGCCCGTCTCATCAATTCATAATCAATTTATATAACTAACTAAATGAAAAATATATATATATATTAATAAGAACTGAAAAATTTCAAATAAAATTAAGTTCGGGCTTTTTTGTCGTTAATACGAGGCTTCGAGTGAGATAAGAAACTTTCTGTAAAAGCGTACAGTCGGTCAATTTTCAGTCAACCAATTTACCTGTCCCTAACTTGGTGGTGAAGGAAAAGTTTAACGTGTTTTTTTCGCGTTTTATGCGATGGGCCCCACTAAGGCGCGTGCACATCAGCTGTGCAGCTAATTTTTTTTAATAATTTAGAGTGCTAATGTTTTTAAAATGGCCAGTTGGGGGGGAAGCATTCAACTCGGCACGTGTAGAGCGCTAGTAAAGTGGTTCGGTAAAGGGGGTGAGACAATTGAAAATTTCAGATGTAACAAAAATTCAAAAACATTTTGTTCACATAATATTATTTGAAAATTTGAGATGTAAGAAAATTTCACTAGGTAGGTAATTCGAAAATAATTTATTCACATAATAGTATTTGAAGGATTCATAGGTACATTGAGTTTTGAATTTTAAATAATATTCAAAGATATTTTAGGTCTTGTCAAGCAATACTTAGATTTTACTAGTTGTATTCAACCTCTTAACCGTTAAATCGTTATATAGAATTAACATTTTTTTTTAGTAAAAATTCTATAATTATATTTAATTTTAATAATTGTAAATTTATTATTTATTTTTTCTTTTAATGTCTAAAACATTATTAAAGACAAAGTTCAAAAGTTTATCTTTTTAAAATGATATATCTAAAAGCATTTAACTGTGTATGGAATTTAATTCAATGATGAAATATAGAAGTTAAAGATGGAAAAGACGATTGTGATATAATTGGTTTACCTAATAATTAAATAAAATAAAGATGCTTATTTTTATGAATAGACATTTCTATTAATAAAGTTTAAAGGTATATTATTCAAAAAAAAAAAAAGGGCTTCAACATTTGTGAGCTTTTAACATTTAACATTTATTGAGATACGTCATAAAGCATAAATCGAATAGTGTATTATTAATAGTAAAAAATCTAATTTTAGGGGAAGAAAGCACGGTGTGATAAGATCCTCCTAGCTCCCTACTTTAAGACTCATAGATCAGCCCCTCTCAATTGTATATGGAAAGCTTGGCAACTTGTCTCCTGCAAGCTATCTTGGTTTGATCAATCATTTAGCCATAGAACCAGCTTTGTATTGTCTTCAATTTGGTGGAATCATTTGATCCATGAGGATAACATCCCACTTGCTTTGGTTCCTAGATTTAAATCGAAATGGCTCTACAAGGAAGGAATTCAAACCTTCAAAAATCTCTGGGATTCTTCAAGTTTCACATGGAAGTCATGGAAACAGCTCAAATCATGCTTCAATTTAAACAATACTGATAAGGTTGGTGTGATGGAAATTTAGTAAATTGTGCCTTTCGGCCTTCTTATTCTCATCTCTACTAAATGTCATGCATGCTTCCTCGAGGATTGGAGATGGCAAAATGGTTATAGTCTTAGATGATTTCCTCTTAAAGTCCTCTATAAGTAATTTTTTCCTAATATGTCCATCTCTCTAGTCGCCTCAACGCTCTTTGGAGATGCAAATTTAAACGAGCTACATGGAACAAACTCAGCCTACAAATTTGGAAGTCAAAAGCCAATGCCCAGTCCCAATTCACTACCTGGAAATTTCTACATGCTAAACTGACAGTTGGTTCCCGCCTTAAATTCCTCAGCTCGCCCCCTTCATGTCCTTTTTGTGGCAAAAATGAAACCTTTAAGCATTGTTTTTGGGCTTGCCAACATGTTAGAGTGTTATGGACTAAGCTTTTTGTTTCCTTACCTACTCTTTTCCATTTCCCATGGTCGTGGAAAGCTACTCTTCTAGGGCATTCTTTAGCTCACAATACTATCTCCAATTCTAGTTGTCTTATCATCATCAAATGCATTTGGAAGTTTGGATATTTAGCTGCCTTGTCACTTTCTTTTTTTCCTTGTGAACTTGAAATACATACCATATGTCCATGTCTTCTAACCCAATTACCTTCTTAGCATCCTCTCTAAATGATCTAAACTCTAACAATGATGTTATCAGAGTGGTTGAAGGTATTCTTGCTCATCTCAAGGGTATAATCTCGGATGCAAGAACTCAATTCAACATAGTTCAGACTCTATAGGATTCCTCGACTATGGGTGTAACTTGATGTGCATGTTCTCTATCAGCAACAACCTATGCATTCAAACCATGATGTTTCTCATATAGTCGATTCTCTTGTTTAGTGACAGTTGAGACTTGTTTCTCTCTCTGGCAATCGTTGCTTGGGCTTTTCAAGACTAACTACTTATAAGGTATATCATTTTTTAAATTACTACAGCTTTTGTTTGATGTTTGCCTTCATTATTTTAAGATAGAAATGTTTAAGATTGGTATCTTAAGTGTTGTAGCTTTCATTTTTTTATTGCTATTGTTGTAGCTTCCAGCAAACTTCTTGTTCGTTGTTGTTATTTCCAGCAATCCGTTTGATATCTTAATATCGTATCTTGATATGTTTCATGTAAATTTGAATTTCTTCTTCCAATAAAAAAAGATTCTCAAACTTTTTTTAAAAAGTAGAATAGAATGTTTTCCCTTATTCTCTAAACTTTATTAACCAATTAAACCAAAGATAATCAACTTTCTTGATAATTTTAATAAAAAAATTTGCATTTATACTTTATTAAACATTAAAAAAATTATGCATTTTTTTCAATTTTGATTTGTTAAATTTGTTTTGATTAATAACTAGTTAATTATATTGTCTTGATATAGTTCCATACTTTCCAAAAAAATTATATGTACATGGGTGAATTGAAATCAACAAAATAATTGTAAATTGTTAAAGAGTTCAAATTAAATTATTTTTCTACCATGTCATATCTATAATGTTATACACTATCAATTTTTTTGGTAAGTAAAGAGCAACATAGGGGCTCTTCCTACTTAATTAAACATCATGAAAATTTAGCTTGGCCTGTACTAAGTGACGCCGCAGAGGGGGAACCTTATCCCTAAAGAAAACTTCCCCCAAAAAATAATCCTAGATCCTCTTAATAGAATCAAGAGGGAAAAGGAAAGAGACATAAGGGAGACTACAAAAGACATTTTGCTTTGAGATTCCGCTCCATTCTTAGGATGTGAGCAAAGAAATATCTTGAAGCTTATTTCATTTTTCTTCTTTTTCCTGTGAGCTATCATCCAATTTTCCTCATAACCCTCAAGATTTTAGTTCTCCCTTGGTATTTTAATAGACTCCTTCTTATCCCTCTCATCATTACCAACCAAAACTATATTAGGGGATGAGACTTTCATGATCATATCCTTATCTGGTAAAGGAGGATCAATAGGAGTCTAGGTTTAGACTAGAGTCTATTTGGTGACAATTTGTGGGAATCGTTTCCATATATCTTCTTAGAGGTCTCCAGACCAATATTACTTTTCATACATGGACCCTCTTTTTCTACTGAGTAATGTTGGGTGAGACATCCTTCCACCAAGTATCCCTACTATCATTCCTCTTCTTGACGATTGAATAGTTATATGACTAGTATCAAAATATCTACAACATCGTAATCGCATACCCTCATAATCTAAAATTTGATTCCAACAACCAAATTCATTGATAAGGGAGATCTCAACAAGGAGATTCTTAGATATTTCAATGTCAACCAAGATGAGAGAATAGGTACTGTGAATATATTTTGAAGAGCCTTCGTCAACCCAAAAAAAAATCCCCAAAATATTTTTGATGGCTTCAAAACAAGAATCCAACCATAATTGAATATAAATATTTGACAATCTTACCTATATCGGGATAACACATAAAATGTTTGCGTTTGGCTCAAAGGAAGCATTTCATAGTTTCAGCATATGCAAGTGCTCATTGTAGTCTAACTGATAGTCACACTGAACATTGTGGCTATCTTGGATATTATCAGAGACCACGACAAAGAAATCCTACGTACAGCTGTAGGATCTGAACATCACTAGTTAGAATGGGATGCCATATGTCTAAGATCCATTAGTGCAAATCTACCAAAGTCGGTTAGTAAGCTCTGAATCTCCTAATGAGTCCATATTTAGAGAAAAAAAAATTCACATTTTCATTCACCTCTTATAAAACTTCCTCTCCCAACTCCACCTTCAGGATATCTTTAGTAGGAAGGGTCATAGGATGAGTGAGAAATCATTTTGGGGGAAGTCTACCTTTATTCATCTAAGATGTATTCTTCCCATTTGTCCTTGCAGGAAGACTACAAACCTTGTTTATGTCATAAGCAAGTCATGCCCTCTTCGGATGATATTCAATCTTAGTCCCAATGCCATCATAATCCTAATCATTGTTAGTAATAACTGAGAGGGGGGGTGAATCAGTGGCCTCAAAATATTCCGATAATCAACTCTTAAAACTTAGTACCACAAAATTATACCTCTAGTTATCTTTAGTCCTATGAGATGAGTGGCTCCAAATACTTATATCAAATTACTACTTGTCAGAATGCTTTGTAAAACCTTCTATTGTATGTTTACTGAGAAGAAGTCTTTGTATTTACCGAAATACCGTAAATAACTAGTGTATACCGATCAATCCAGATTTACTTATGTGAAATGAAAAACAATAAAGTAATGACTCATAAACACATGACACATGGATTTTTAATGTGGAAACCCTGTTAAGGGAAAAACCACTGGGACCGGTAACCCAAATTTTCGCTCTTCTAAAGTGAGCTCGGTGAAGAGCCAACCCTGTTAAAGGTTAAAACACACTGTTAGGTGTGACCTTGTTAGAGGATTTAAATGAATAGTTTGTCACTTAGTATTTGGCATCTAATGTTACCATCCTTGATCAAACACTCACTTGGCCTATCAATAGGTATCGGGCATATCCAATTCTACTTTGTATGATCAAAATTTTTGATACTCTTTGGGATGTATCTCAATTAGAAAAGACTTTTAAGTCCTGCTCGATTAAGAGACTTGATGCTTCAATGGTTAAATTGAAACAGTAAATTGATATGTTCACGTATACAACTAGAATTGCAGATTTTCAGATCTATTGTAAGTGCATTACTTTTATGATCAATGTTATCAATTCAACACCTTTGCTCCACACTGTTCTGCTCTGTGGTGTTGTATCACTGTTCGTCGGTGTCTACAGAATTTAGCTCTTTCCTCAGCTTGATTGATCAGGTTTGAATGAAGACTTTCTTCTCCTTCTGAATCTCTTTAGCATATATTCTCTTGTCACTCCCCTAATTCATATTGAATTAGCTTGTCTCTTATATAGACATGTTTTCACCGTTTCTTGGTTTCTTGATCTTGGCGTGATCCATAATTCTTGCCAATTAGATTTAAAGCAAAACTCTTGTTTAATCTCATAGAGATATTCTTTCCAACTAGACAAAGCAGCTTTAAATCCTTTACTTATCTCCAGCTTTGTCTTGTCGATTAAAACAATGATAACTACCAGTTAAGTCTATATTTAGCTCTAGATAGCTAAGCCTTTTATCATTTCTGAACTCTTTGTTTTGTCTTTCAATACTTCAGTTATTTGTCGGTGACAACTGATTGTTCCGTCGGTGAGACTTTAGTTGTCTTTGGGATCTCCGTCCGTCGGGCAACACTGTAATTTTGTCCATCGGGTTACACTGTGCTTTTGCTCATCGGGTAACATTGTGACTTTGCTTGTCAGTAATGTTGTGCTTTTGCTCATTAGGTAACACTGTGACTTTGCTCTCATTGGTTTACTATGTTCGTCGGTGTATACAGTCATTTTGTGAATACTTAAGTTTTATGCATTATTGATAGCATAGCCTTTGATTCATTGGTTCTTTGAAGTCTTTTAGCAGTATGTATATGACTATACAGATTATATCAAGTTGACATCAATGAAAATACAATACATTAAGTGATTTAATGTCTTGCATTAACTTTATGTGTTTCGGTGATCATTAACTTAACATCTTCAAACATTCAATCAGTTATGGTTCATCAATCTCTCCCTTTGGCATTGATGACAACACACTACATTATCACACTGTATTATTACTAATACAATATGAAATATAACAATTGAAGTTCCTCAAACTACCAATCTTATGTACTATAACCGATACAAATATATGGTCCTCGGTAAGCTCATATAGCTTAGATTTGATTCTTGCAGCTCTCTTTGTCTTCAATCCCTTCACTGGATAGATGTAGAATCTTTCTTCTTCTGACGTGATGTGTTCTTTTCTTGTGTCAAACTCTCTCCTTTTGACTATTCTTTTATTTTGATGTCCCTTTTTTCTTATGTCAGCAATCTCTCCCTTTGTATGTACTCTCCCTTTCTGGTTACAATCTCTCCCTTTGGATAATATGATAATGGATATAATCTCTCCCTTTCACAACAATGTCAAACAAATATTTTGTAGTAATGTCAAACAATCATTTCTATCCATAATATACTCCTTGAATTTCCCAATCCATCAGCAATATAACAACTCCGGTGCTTGGGTTAGATAAATACCTTGTTATGTATAGATGTATCTTTGAAGTCCATCTCTTTGCTTGCATCAACATGAATGATATTCTAATAATATGCAGGTTGATGCATCCTTCTAGTCATCTTACTGACCAGTAAACAAGGGTCTGACCCCTAGTCTTTTTCTCAAGTACTCAAAAGTATCCTTGGGCAGTGGCTTGGTGAAGATATCAATTAATTATTCCTTTGATTGCACATACTCAAGTATCACCTCCTTTGCTTGAACTTGTTCTCTCAAATAATGATACTTGATAGCAATATGCTTTGTTTTGGAATGCATGACTGGATTCTTGGAGATGTTTATTGTACTTGTATTATCACAATAGATAATTACTGGTTTAAGAATTTTCATATGCATACCTTCCAGTAACTATTTGATCCATGCAATATTTGAGCAGTTTGCAACAGCAACAACATACTTTTCTTTTGCATTAGACTAAGAGATGCATTCTTGCTTCTTGCTGATCCATGTGACAAGTCTGTCGCCCATAAAGAATTCTCCTCCAGTTGTGCTCTTTCGGTCATCAATGTTTCCAGCCCAATTAGCGTCAATAAAGACCTTAAGTTCAAATTTGCCTTCTCTTCTATACCATAAGCCATAGTCCTCAGTATTCTTCAGATATCTTAGGATTCTTTTCACAACAGTCATATGTGATTCCCTGGGATTAGCAGAAAATCTTGCAACTATTCCTACTGCATGTGCAATATCTGGTCTAGTATGTACAACATACATGAGTTTGCCAATCATTGATTTGTACAAAGTCTGATTTACCTTAGGTGACTTTTCGTCCTTTGTCAGCTTACATCCAGTTGCCATCGATGTTCCAACTGGCTTGGAATCTTCCATCTTGAATATTTTCAGCACTTCCTTGATGTATTTGGATTGTGTAATGAAAACACCTTCATCTTATTGCATGATCTGTAGACCAAGAAAGAACTTGATCTCTTCAAACATAGACATCTCAAACTCTTTGCTCATTTCATTTGCAAATGATTTGTATAGCATATTATTGCCTCCAAATATGATGTCATCAACAAATATTTCAGCAATCAAGATGTTAGCATCAATATCTTCCTTCAATTAAAGATTATTATTTTCACTAGCTCTTACAAATCCAATACTTATGAGATAGGAATGAAGTCTTTCATACCGGGCTCTTGGTGCTTGTTTCAATCCATTCAAGGCTTTGTGTAGTCTACATACCATGCTCCTCTTGTATGTATCAACAAACCCTTTTAGTTTCTCAATGTCTACCTCTTCCTCAAGTATTCCATTTAGGAATGCAGACTTGACATCCATTTGGTATACCTTGAATCCTTTAAATGTAGCATAAGCAAGTAATATTCTCACTCCTTCTAGCCTAGAAATGGGTGCAAATGTATCTCCATATTCAATCCCTTCTTCTTGTGCATACCCCTTTCATACTAGTCTTGCTTTGTTTCTGGTAACTTCTCTATTCTCATTCAGCTTATTTCTGAATATCCATTTGGTACCAATGACATTCTTGTCATCTGGTCTCGGTACAAGTGTCTATGTCTTATTTTTCTTAATCTGCCTAATTTCTTCATTCATAGCACTAATACATTCATCATTATCAATTGCAGCATTCACAGATTTTGGCTCAAAATCACAAATTAGACATCTTGTGTTTAGAGACTTACTTCTGGTTCTCATACCAGCCTTATTGTCTCCAATGATTTGGTTCTATAGATGGTTCCTTCTGACATATATGGCAAGTACAGGTTCAATTATTTTTCTATCATCTTATTTTGTCCTTCATTTTGATCTCCATCGCTTGGTACATCATCTTGAACAATATCTTGATTTTCGGTATTTGCGGCCTAATGCTCGGTTGCAATATTCTGTTGCTCGGGAGCTATACATTGTTGTTTGGGTAGAGTGTTAGGTTCTTCATTGTAAACAAACCTGTTGTAGTCCTATGGATCTTTTGTGCTTTCCTTTTTCATTCTTCTCTACAAATTCATCTATCTTTGCATTTGCACTTTCAACAATTTTGTTAGAGGCTTTATTGAGACATTTATAAGCATTTCTCTTGATGGAATACCTTAGAAAGATACCTTTTAATCACTTTTGGAGTCAAGCTTTCCATTTCTATCATATTTTAAGATATAACGTTGACTATTAAAGATCTTGAAGTAACTTACATTGGGTGTGTAACCATACCATAGCTCATAGGGTGTCTTCTTGGTGTCTTTCTTCAATTGTACTATGTTCAATGTGTAAACAACAGTACTGACAGCTTCCCTCCAAAAGATTTGGGTGATGCCTTTCTCTATCATTAGTGTCCTTGCACAATCAACAATGGATCTGTTCCTTCTTTCAGCAATTCCATTTTGTTGTGGTGTTCTCGGTGCAGAGACTTGTTTTTTGATTCCATGCTCATTCCAAAAGTTAGTGAATTCATCTGAAATAAATTCCCCTCCTCTATCTGATCTTAAGCATTTTAATTCCTTACCACTTTGTTTTTCTACGGTTGCTTTGTACCATTTAAACATCTTGAATGCTTATGATTTATCTTTTAGAAACATAACTGTCATCATTCTAGAGTAATCATCAACAAAGAGAATGAAATATCTATCACCATAGTAATTCTTTGTTCTCATGGGTCCACATAGATCAGTATGGACTAATTCTAGAATAGCATCAGATGTGTGGGTTTTGCTTTTGAAACTAGACTTTGTCATCTTACCTTTTTGACAATTTTTGCACATGATATTGTCGGGCTTAGTCATCGTTGGTAAGCCTCTTAAATTTCTCTTTTTGCTTATCTTTATCATGTTGTCAAATTTTACATGACACAATCTTTTATGCCACAACCATATGTCTTCATTTCTAGCCATTAAGCAAGTGGTTTCAGTATCATTCAAATAGAATAAGTTACCTTTTGTCTACTCACCGGTACCAATCAACCTTCCTGATTCATTGAAGATCTTTACCTTCTTATTTTCAAATGCTACTCTGTGACCTGAATTATTCAGCTAAGAAACACTCAATAGATTATAATTCAATCCTTTCACCCAGTAAGCATTTTCACATTTTATCAGGTTATTCCACATTATAGTTCCTTTACCTTGAACTGGACAAAGTATATCATTACCCATTCTTACTGAACCGTCATTATAGTATTCAAAAGTCTCAAAATTTTGTTTGTCACCAGTCATATGATGAGTGCAGTTGCTATCTATGATCCAAACACCATTTTTACTAACTTTAGATATGAGTGCAGTTTCTACATACCTTTTTTCATCTTCATATGAATCATCTTTTATTGTCACAAACACCATCTCGATGTCTTCATCAGATTCGGTGTCAGTATCTTCATCTTTGCATGTAGCTAGGTAACTGGCCTTCTTTCCTTTGTCCTTGTAGTCTCGGGTATCTCTTCTTTTCGATTGTCGGTTGCTTCTGTAATCTCGGTTATCACCTCTGCCAAACTTCTTTTCAAATGATCTGTCATTACTTCTATCATCTTTTCTTATGTCAGGACATCTTGCAGCAAAGTGTCCAGTCTCTTTACAATTAAAATGTATACAAGTGGTAATTTACCTTTGCCTCTCTGCATTCTTATAGCCATAAGTGCTTCAATTTCATCAAGATCTTCTTCTTCACTTTCACTTTCACTTTCACTATCTTTTCTCATAGTGTGTTTATGACGTAATTTACTTATTCTCAGAGAAGATTTGAATGCAGACTCTATGTTTAGTAAGACACTATTATCAAAGTTATTCATCTCAAATGAAATCAGTCTTCCAATCAAACTATCTAGAGTAACATTGTTATTTTCTACTATGTTCTCATTTCTTATATGGTAGATACTCTAATAGCATAAGTAGGCAGTAAGGCTCTTAGAATTTTACTTACTCTTCATCTAGTACACCTCCAACTCCTCGGATATTTACTACCTCTTTGATTCTTGTGATGTATTGTGTGATGTTTTCACATTCTTTCATTCTGAGATCATCAAAATTTCCTCTAAGGCTTTCTGCCTTGGCTCTCAGAACATTTTTATCACCACCATGTACAAGCTTTAATTTATCCCACATCTGCTTTGCAGTTGTGCATGATTTGACATGTTCAAGTTCAGCATCGGAGAGTGAGGAAGCAAGCTCTATTATCATGCAGTTGTGCTCATGCTTCTCTCTCATTTGTTCAACTGTGAGTGCTCCTGTGAGCAACACATATTCAGTATCTAAGTATTGAGTAACATCATTTCCAATACCTGATAAGTGGAGTCTTATCCCGCTTTGCCATGAAGCAAAGTTGTATTTGTTCAACTTGGGCACATCGCATCTGTTCATCTTGTGATCTTTAGCTTAGGTCTTGAAACCTTCCTTCTAAGCACACAAGATCTGATACCAATTGTTAGTAATAACTGAGAGGGGGGTGAATCAGTGGCCTCAAAATATTCCAATAATCAACCCTGAAAACTTAGTACCACAAAATTATACCTCTAGTTATCTTTAGTCCTATAAGATGAGTGGCTCCAAATACTTATATCAAATTACTACTTGTCAGAATGCTTTGTAAAACCTTCTATTGTATGTTTACTGAGAAGAAGTCTTTGTATTTACCGAAATACCGTAAATAACTAGTGTATACCGATCAATCCAGATTTACTTATGTGAAATGAAAAACAATAAAGTAATGACTCATAAACACATGAAACATGGATTTTTAATGTGGAAACCCTGTTAAGGGAAAAAACACTGGGACCGGTAACCCAAATTTTCACTCTTCTAAAGTGAGCTCGGTGAAGAGCCAACCCTGTTAAAGGTTACAAACACACTGTTAGGTGTGACCTTGTTAGAGGATTTAAATTAATAGTTTGTCGCTTAGTATCTAGCATCTAATGCTACCATCCTTGATCAAACACTCACTTGGTCTATCAATAGGTATCCGACATATCCAATGCTATTTTGTATGATCAAACTTTTTGATACTCCTTGGGATGTATCTCAATTAGAAAAGACTTTTAAGTCCTGCTTGGTTAAGAGACTTTATGCTTCAATGGTTAAATTGAAACAGTAAATTAATATGTTCACATATACAACTAGAATTGAAGATTTTCAGATCTATTGTAAGTGCATTACTTTTCTGATCAATGTTATCAATTCAATACCTTTGCTCCACATTGTTTTGCTCTGTGATGTTGTATAACTCTTCGTCGGTGTCTGTAGAATTTAGCTCTTTCCTCAGCTTGATTGATCAAGTCTGAATGAAGACTTTCTTCTCCTTCAAAATCTGTTCAGCATCGATTCTCTTGTCACTCCCCTAATTCATATTGAATTAGCTTGTCTCTTATATAGACACGTTTTCACCGTTTCTTGGCTTTATTGATCTTGGCGTGATCCACAATTTTTGCCAATTAGATTTAAAACAAAAATCTTGTTTAATCTCGTAGAGATCTTCTTGCCAACTAGACAAAGCAGCTTTAAATCCTTTACTTATCTCCGGCTTTAGCTTGTCGATTAAAACAATGATAACTACCAGTTAAGTCTATATTTAGCTCTTGACAGCTGAGCCTTTTATCGTTTATGAACTCTTTGTTCTGTCGGTCAATACTTCAATTAGTCATCGGTGACAATTGACTGTTCCATTGGTGAGACTTCAATTGTCTTCGGGATCTTCGTCCATTGGGCAACACTATAATTTTGTCCATCGGGTTACACTGTGCTTTTGCTTGTCAGGTAACACTATGACTTTGCTTGTCGGTAATGCTGTGCTTTTGCTCATCGGGTAAAATTGTGACTTTGCTCTCGTTGGTTTACTTTGTCTGTCTATGTGCACTCCGTCGATGTATACAGTCATTTTGTGAATACTTAACTTTTATGCATTAATGATAGCATAGCCTTTGATTCACTGGTTCTTTACATTCTTTTAGCAGTATGTACATGACTATACAGATTATATCAAGTTGACATCAATGAAAATACAATACATTAACTGATTTAATGTCTTGCATTAATTTTCTATGTTTCGGTAATCATTAACTTAACATCTTCAAACATTCAATCAGTTATGGTTCATCAAATCATATGATCTTAGGGTAGATGATACTCCTGATATTGTATCATCGTGTAGAGATCCTATCAAATGGCATGCCTCCAAACACCCGCATAGCCACGAATTATAGGTAAAGAGTTTCGCCTAGCATAAGCCACAAAGATTGCAAGGAGGGAGAATGATTTTTGCTTGGATAAGGTGGATCAGAAAGAAAATCCATTGAGCAAACCCATTCACAGAGCATTGGCAAACGCCAAATTGAACCCTAGCTTCTGAAGGTTCATGTGGGAGCGACATCACCAAAATCTAAATTATTGAATACAAACACTCTAGAGCATGAATGATGCACATGGGACAACTTAACCACAAAATTTAAAGCATCGGGAACCCAAAAATTTTCTACATTGTCTTTCTAAAAAGACAGTAAAATCCATTGCGCTATACACTATTGTTGAAAAACTAATACATGCAACAACTTAACCATAATTTAAAGCATTACAAATTTTTTATTATTTTTGCATCTAAAGTCAACCAATAAAATGTTAGAGTAATAAGTTATTTCACTTATTAATTAAATAGTTTTGATTTAATTATTAAGTCACTTATTATCTCTAGTTTACTTAAGCTGAACTTTAGGCATATAATAATTAATTCTTTTATTAATTATTATTATGCAACCCAGGTTGTTTCCTTTTAGGGTTTTGATCACCTTTATAAGGTTTTATCTCTTTGTAATTATTAATTATCTGATAATGTTATTGTATTGACGGTTATTCTGTCCATTATCTGCTCAATATATTGTTTGCTCTTCCATCGATATGTTATTTCTAACCTCCATAGCTTTTTCTTCTCTCTTTTTGTGGTAGGTTTGCATGAAGGTGATTCTTGGGAGTTGTAGGGTTGAGTTTTCATCAACTCCAATATAGTATCAGAGCTCCAGATCTTCATGCACCTATTCTCTTTATGAGAGATTTGGCCTTGTTTTTCAGATCTGTGTTTTCAAGAGGTTTTTGTTTCAGATTTTTGTGGATTTGGGGGAGTTTATTTTTGGAGCACTTTTGGCACAAATGGATCTCACGATTGCGCTCAGAAGGCCCAAAACTGCTATTTTCATATAAGGCACGTCCAATTTGGACACAGTTGCATTCTGAGGCAAAAAAAATGTTGTACAATCTTTTTTCTGGGCACATTTTCTGAGGCAATGGATTTTTTATATATACTTTTTTAAATATATTTTTTCTTGGTGTCTCTGCCAATTTTGGCCAAAATTTTGACAGTCCCACCATATTTAGCGGCATTGCCAGATTTAGTCAAGATTCTCCAACTTTAGCCGACATTTTTTGGGACTCTTCTTGTTTTGGAGCAATCTTCAATTTTTTGCTCATATCTTGTGTAAACGGAAGCGTTTTTGGGAAAATGATATATCGTCAGAAAGTTGGTCCTGAGATTGAGCTTTTTTTGTAGGTTTAGTATCCTTATTTTACTATTTTGTATGTGTTTTTTTCTAGTCAAAGTCATGGTTCCTTTTTGCGCTCCAGGAGGTATATCTTGCTCATCTGGGCTCTGTTTTCCAACTTCCACATATCGTTGGAAATCTAGTTATGTGCTCTTTCTTTTGGTATGGGTCTCATTTCCAGAATCTGCTCCAGGTACATTTTATTCATTTTTTTGCATTTTTGCAATCTAGTGATTATCTTAGATGTTTCAGGCCTTGGAATCATTTTACTTGCATGGGATGACTCATTTTTAGCTGTTACGTATGTTCCCATAGCTTTTTTCATACCTGATAATTATAGAAATCTATTTCTATAGCATTTTTTTTTGCAAATGCACTGAGATAAAGTGTGATATGTTGCATTAGTGGGATCTTACACATATTGTGCTTGTTTGTACTGGCACTACATTATAAAGTGCCAAGGGGGGCGTGTGATCTACCCTTTTCAAGTGATTGTTCCTTCCATGACATTAGCCTCATGATGTGTGTCAAGAGAGTGATCCTTCCATGATACCATACTTTATATGTGTTTGTACTTTCTTCTGTACTTTTGATGTTCCTGGTTCTTCGACATGCAGTTGTTCTTGGCAGTCTATTTTAGTGTACCTGTTATGTCTATCCCTACTCAGCATTATGGGGGTATCTCCTATTGGTTCTAATGCTTCATTGGTTCGATGGAGTGAGCTATGCATTTAGTATTTATTCCTATGTACCAGGCGGATGTAATGGTTGGGTACATATGCATTTTGGTGAGATAGATCATTTACCATATGGACACACTTTCATTCCTATTTTGGAGGCATACTTCTATCTTTTGATCTAATGTTTGCCTTTGTTTGTCATCCTTATTCGAGTAGTGTCATTTGAGAGCACTCATGCAGATTACAGTCTTCTCTACTTGATCAAATTATATTACAACGGAGGTTCCAACAGTTATTATTTGACAATCTTTGGAGCTTCATGATTTAGTGGTGTTCTTCATGTTCAGCATGTGTTCCTATTTTCTGGGACATTCTCTAGTTTGGAGGCTTCTTCAGTCCTTTTCTAGGATTCATCGATTTTTGGAGAGGGGTTTTTCCCACTGGGCTTTCTAATTTTCTCCTCTTCATAGAGATTTTTTGTGTTTGGGCACCTGATCAGGCCATGTTGTCGAGACTCATTTCCTGCTTTCAGTAGTTTTTTCTAGGTTTTTAGCTTCTCCCTAAGTTTATCTTAAGGGGGGTGTTAAGAGTAATAAGTTATTTCACTTATTAATTAAATCATCCTGATTTAATTATTAAGTTACTTATTATCTCTAGTTTACTTAAGCTAAACTTTAGGCATATAATAATTAATTCTTTTATTAATTATTATCATGCAACCTAGTTTTTTCCCTTTTAGGGTTTTGATCACCTTTATAAGGTTTGATCTCTTTGTAATTATTACTTATCTAAGAATGCCATTGTATTAAGGGTTTTTCTATTCATTGTTTGCTCAATATGTTTCCTCTTTCATCAATATGTTATTTACGGCCTCCATAGCTTTTGCTTCTTTCTTTTTGTGACGGGTTTGCATGTGTAGACACATAAACTCGATTAACACATCTAATCATATTTAGTGCCTTCTAGGACATTGTCAAATAAGTAATCAATCATTACCTAATTGATCTATGTTATCCCCTAGCCCGATTAATTCATTTAAATTGGCTATAGTAATTATTAAATAGCAACAATGACCTAATAGTTAATTAAATCCATTTTCCCCTATAGATTGAATAAATATACATTCATTTAGTTTAATTCGTATTATCCTCTTTTCCTCCACTTGTGATTTAAATAGTTAAATCTTTTCTATTTAAGCACATGGCTTCATAACCTTAACCCCTAACCTACCCAATCCCAACCATCTAACCCTGAGTTCAAACCCATCCCAACCCCTTCACACACGTTAATCCTTCCTCATCAGCTAATTAACCCTAATCAGTTAATTAACCCCTCCACTCATTCTCTCTCCTCACATCTCCATCTCCCTAATCATGTATCTTAAACCCTAACCCTACTCCTAATATCTCCCTAAGTTTGTCACATTCCTAATCCTTAGATTAGGAATTTAAATCTACCCCAAAGTCAAACTTCTCAAGCCCTCTTAACCCTAACCCTAATCCTAAACTCTCCCTAAGCTTGTCACATTCTTAATCCTTGAATTAGGAATTCAATCCGTTCCTCAAAGTCAAACTTCTCAAGCTCTATCTTATCCCTTCACCCATGCCTCATTAAGACCCTTATTAATGCCTCATTAATGCTCTTACAACCCTCATTACACACCCTATCTCTAAGAGTCTTCTCTTATCCCTTTGCACATGGACCAAAATGGTCACATTCATCTCCCCTCACATCCTTTCTCCTTGTGACACTTGTCACAATGAGAGGCACCTAGAGAAGCACAATCCTTGTACTCTCTTCTAGGTGCATCTGAGCCCCTTTTTAGGTTTGCATCTTGACCACTCATTCTGAGTCCATTTTCCTATATAAGGAACCTCATTCCTTCACAAATTAATCCACCTTCCATGTAGAGTTATAATGTTTGTTTTGACAACAGATCGTATATCCATCTTTTATGCAAACTTATAATGCCAGTTTGAAGAACACCTTTTGAAGCTTGGAGCATGCATCATCCTTGAGCACACATCCCAAATCATGGACACATCAAAAGATCAAAAGGGAGCTTGGATCAATTTTTAGGGAGATTTGCACTTCCTTATGCTTTTATTATTTTTAGGCTTTCTTTTAAGTCCAATCATGTATGTAGTTTTGATTGTTACTTATTGAATGCTTTAATTTTATTATTGTATTCCTTTTATAACTAATTTCTCTGCTCACATTTTTGGCACGCCCGGTGGGACCCACTTCACGGGTCAGTTTTACTAACAATAATGATTTCTCTTAAGTTTTTGAGTTCGTAGGCTTTTCAGGTTTAAAGGTGTCTTGGCTCAAAACGAACTCCGTCGTTGCCGTTGGTTTAAGAATGTTATTTAATTAGTTAAATTATTCATTTTTAGTTATCAAGTCTTTTGGCATTTTTTTTTTCTTATCGATGAGAGGGTTGAGACTAACCCTAATCATCACGTTGACCTTTTTAAGGGTAGTATCGCTAACTTTGACCAAAATTGTGCATGGTTGACTTTTGGTCAACCCTGATCAAACTTTCTTCGTTCATTCCAATTTTCAAACCAGGTGTTCCCTGTACCCTTTGGAACATAGGATTTTAGTTTTCACACCTTTCAAAGATAGTTGACTTTTTGGTCAACTATGGTTGACTTTTTTGGTCAATTGTCTCGATTTGCGCACATGAGCCTTTTTGGTCAACTATGATTGACTTTCTTGGTCAACTATCTTGGTTGACTTTTTGGTCAACTCTGGTTGATTTTTTTGGTCAACTATCTCGGCTCGCATGTAGATCAAAGCCGGTTTGAACTAAAATTTGATGGTCTTCCAGCCGTCAACCTACAATGATATTGGCCTTCTGCGATAGCCACGAGACTGTCAAATTTAAACATGCAAGTAGATGACATCATCTGACACCCTTTAAAATCCATAAGAAGGCCCTTTCACAGAAACGAGCATAACGTTTGCATATGAGATCCATTTTCGATGATTCGAAAGGCATCAGAAAGCTGATTCAGAGGGATATTCATATTTGCAGGACAATTCATCAGATTTATCATCAACAATTCAGGTGAACATGTTCCAAGTCCCTCTTTCTTATACGCTCTAATCTAATCAAATCACACTCAATCTTGAATGCACAAGGAATTGAACCAGGCTATCAAACATATCATTTTGGGTTTTTAAAATTGAATGAGACAGTCACACTTCAAATTTGGGTTTAAACAATTGATCAACAAGGTAATCACACATTTCCTTTCAAGTACACTAAAATCAAGCATAATCAAATCTCGAATGCCTAAAGGATCAACACTTTGTTTCGGGTTTTGCACTCGAACAAGAAATCAAAACTTTCATTTTGGGTCTTTAAAAACTGAACAACTCAAACGAACTCAATCTTGAATCCATAAAGACAACTGAACAAGGCAAACAATCTCATTTTGGTGCTCATTAAAAGAACAAGCTCATGAGTTCTTTTCTGTCTCAGATTAAAACACATTGCCTAAATTACCGAGAATCAATCGTGTGACTTGCATCTTTGGTGCACTTGCACAAAAATTTGTAGAGCACAACCTCATTTCACGCACTATCTGATGACATGTAACTGATTAAAAGTTTGAAGATGTTAAGTTGATGATCATGCAAGGCATTAAATCAGTTAATGTATTATATTTTCATTGATGTCAACTTGATATAATATGTATGGTCATTGTAATACTATCAAAGACTTCAAAGAACCGATGAATCAAAGGCTATACTATCAATAATGCATATAAGTCAAGTATTCACTAAGTGACTGCATACACCGACGGAGTGCACCCGACGGTCAGAGTAATAGAACAGAGTCACAGTGTTGCCCGACAAGGAAATGAACTACATTACCGACAAGCAAAGTTACAGTGTTGACCGGCGAGCAAAACATAGAGTAACCCGACGGAAATAAATGAAGTGTTTCCCGACAGAGAAGACAAGGATGGATATCCCGATGACAACTGAAGTCACACCGATGGAACAGTCAGTTATCATTGATGACTAACTGAAGTGTTGACCGACAGAACAAAGAGTTCAAAAATTGACAAAATACTTAGCTGTCAAGAAGCTAAAGATAGATTTAACTGATACTTATCATTGTTTTAATCATCCAGATATTACGGAGATAAGTAATTGATTTAAAGCTACTTTTTCCAATTGGCAAGAAGATCTCTACGAGATCAGATTGGATATTTTCTTTAAATCTATTGGCGAGAATTGTGGAACACACTAAGATCAAGAAAGCCTAGAAAATAGGAAATCATGTCTATAAGAGACAAACTCAATTCATTACGAATTGTGTGTGTGGGGTGAACAAGTGAAGAGGAAAGATGCTAAAGAAAATATGAAGGAGAAGAAAGTCTTCATTTTAGTCCTGATCAACAAGCTAAAGGAAGAGCTAGATTTTGCAGACACCGACGAATAGTGAGATAAGCATCACAGAGCAGAACAAGTGTGGAGAAAAGGTATACATTTGATTATATTGATCAGTGAAGTAGTGGACCTACAATAGATCTAAAAATCTGTAATTGAGTTGTATGTATGAACATATCATTAGTGTTTAAGTTTAACCATTGAAGCATATAAGTCTCTTAACCGAGCAGGACTTAAAAGTCTTTTTCAATTGAGATACATCCCAAGGAGTATCAAAAAGTTTGATAACAAAAGTAGCATTGGATATGCCCGATACCTATTGATAGGTCAAGAGAGTTTGATCAAGGATGGTAGCATTAGATGACAGATACTAGTTGACAAACTATTTCTAAATCCTGTAACAAGGTCACACTTAACAGTGTGTTTGTAACCTTTAACAGGGTTGGCTCCTAACAGGGCTCACTTCAGAAGAGTGAAAATTTGGGGTACCGGCCCCAGTGGGTTTTTCCCTTAACAGGGTTTCCACGTTAAAAATCTATGTGTTATGTGTGTATGATTCATCTCTTTACTGTTTTGTATCTTACATAGCTAATTCTAGATTTATCAGTATACTCTGCATATTTACTGTATTTCAGTAAATAGATGACTGATTATCGGTAAACATACAAAAGAAGGTTTGACAGAGCAATCTGACAAGTAGTAAATTGATATAAGTATTTCATAGTATTCATCTTGTAGGACAGAAGATAACTTGAGATATAATTTATGGTTATAAGATTCAAAGGGTTGATTTAAGGATTAAAATTTGAGGCCATTGATTCACCCCCCCTCTCAGTTATTACTAACACTATCCTCTCCCACTGGTTTTCGTGGTCGTTGGTGCAAGAGAAAGGTGATTTTGAACATTCAAAACTTTCAAAATTGCTCAGAGGGGCATGTCCAGAAGAAGCACGAGTCCTTCTGGAGAATGACCCCAAACCGGTAAATCCTTCGGATGGTATAGAAATAAGGTGGACCCAAAGGTCTGTCTATATCCTTTCAAGCTTGGGCATATTGTGTTCGATAGTAGTCCATACTGGGTGAAATCCCCAACATATTGGCATGGTCAAACTAGGCTCTTAAGTGAGTCACGTCATACAAACTAATTGCGAGGACTCCACAAAATCAATAGCAACTGATAAACTAGTAGCCTACCCATTTCACCTCCGTAAGCTTGATAATCGGCTGGGCAAGGAAGATAGTAACTTCCCTGAGAAACTTGCACATTCATGCCACCTTGAGCATTTAGAGTAAGATAATACGACATCATGACTAGAGCCGTATGCTTGGTGATGGCCATATTCTGATTAGCTCTCGTGTGTGTGCCTCTGTATGCAAGCAAAGGTTTTCAAGATGACCACATCCTTAAGGTAGAAAGTGTTTGTATGTGTCTTCAGTGTTTCAAACCTTGTGAAAAATAGTTCTTTAACATACACAATCTAAAAGTTTTGAAGTCTTTTTTCCAAAGAGATCAACATTTTATGCTTCTTGCAGGGTTGCTTTGCCTCTTGCAAGCTTGTTTTCTCCAAATCCTCAAGATCATCATTTATTCCAAAAACATTCAAAGGCACACTTGTCGTAGTCAATGCCTCATCCTAAACATTATCAAACTGAGCTCATATCTATTTCTGTCAAGCATTGTATCTTTGTCATTTCCCATCTTATTTCCATATTCTTAAGTGTCAGTCCTTCTTCCTAATCTGAGCTTGAGTCTTCCACCCATCTTCATCCTTTCTCCCTATCTAGCTCATATGCAGAGCGTCATGTCACACATCTATTATGATGAGTTAGGTTGTCATATCTTGTCCTTGTCTTTATCCTATTCCAGTGATTATGAGAGTCTTGTTGATCATGATGCGTATTTTGAAAACCTAGCAAGATTGCTCCAAAAAACATCCAAACTTTAGTCATTCCTCCATCGTACCCCATCATGTATTTATCCTATTCCAGTGATGATGAGAGTCTTGTTGATCATGATGTATACTTTGAAAACCTTAGCAAGCTTGTCCCAACATCTTTTTATAGTGATGATGAAGGTCTTGTTGATCATGATGCATACATGGAAAGCCTTAACAAACTTGCTCCAAGCTTCCTCTAAACTCCAGTCATTCCTTCACACTATCCCATCATGTCGCTATACCTACCCACTAACACTCCTTATCCTACCTTTGACAAGGGAAATCCATCTTATCCTCCATCCATATCTCCTTATACATTCATGCCTCCATCTTATCCCATGGTCATATCCCAAACTTCGTCTTTTCACAACAACACTACTAGCTACATCCCTAATCCCAATCCACCATCTCATTATCCTCCAACCCATGTTCAAATCCCTAATCCTAGTCCCCCATTTCCTCCAAACCATCACCGTGATCCCCATGCTATTGGTAATCTACCATCCACTCTATCCTACCCATCTACCCCATCTTATCCCAATCTACCATCTCCAATTCCTACCTACATTAACACCTATTCCATACCCCAATCCATCCCTCCTCTCTTATCAGTTAACCAATCAAGTTCGCAGGACATTTCCACACCTACCTATGTGAACTATCTCATCGTACCATCTTCCCACCATCCGATACGTAAGTCTCCAAGGAGTTTTACAAGGAAGCCAGCAGAAAATCCATCTCTTAAAGAGTCACGTCATATCACTCCCCCATGGGAAAACACTAGTGATGAAGCCCTTCCATCTCCCGCACCCAACATTCCTCTTCCATATCATGTACCTATAATTTCACTTCTAAATCCCATACTTATTGATCCTCTTATACTCCTCACAGCCAACATTTCTCTTCCATCTCCCGCACCTATTATTTCCCTTCCAGATCTCATACTTTTTGATCCTCTTCCATCTCCTAGCACCATTAAAGTACCCCCATCTATTGAATCCATAGAATCCTCATCCCCATCTTCTCCTCCTAGCACTATCAACATCCCATTCAATGAACCTCATGCATCCACCCTTCTTCCCTCTATTACGGAACCTCCCATCCCTTCATCCAACCCATTTACAGAATCCATTCATTCATCCAACCCATTTGCAAAATCCATCCATCCATCCAACTCATTTGAAGAATCCATCCATATATCCCCTATTAAGCCATCCACATCAATCCAATTATGTCAAGACCTTATCCAAAAGCATGTTGAAATATCTATTGACTTGAACAAAAATTGTCTTGATCTGTCAGCTCCATCTCACGATCCATTGTCATCTAGTCCTTTAGAGCAAGATCCTATAATTCTACCTACTCCATCTTCTAACATCTAAAATGGAAGGTCACCAAAATGTAAGATATGAATAATGATGTGGGGTAGCTATTGAATTTATTGTTATTATTATTGGATAAATTGTATTGTTGAGATAGTGGAGAAGGTAAGATTGTCCTCTTAGCTCCAAATTTCATAAAGGAAAGATCCACTTTGATCAACCATAAGAAAATGGTTAATGCACAAATGCATCAATCGATCAGAAATATGAAGAAAGAAGAAAGCCTTACAATCCTGAATAATGGATGAAGAATATTTAATGGAATTGATTGAGACCTTAATTGAAATGAATTGAAGACAACTACTGACCTTAAAATATAGCAGATCTGAAAAATCCTATTTTTTTATGTCTATCTCAGGTTTCGGGAAATTTTGCAACTGGATCTGGAATAGAAACACAGAGACGGATAAAACCCAAAAATCTCCTTTTCTGAGTCAGGTCGACCTTGACCTCTTTGTCAGGGCGCAATTATGCCCCAAAATGTCGACCTTGACCTGCACTGCTCCGACGAAAAAAAAATTCGTGGATCCCAGAAGTTAGCTGAAAAGGGTATCTGAATCTGCTCTGTAATTCACTATCCTGTACCTATACCTGCAAGAAAAAGGGTTTTGTTTGTTGGGGGGAGGAGTTTGCCTTGGTCAAACCCCAGTTTTGGAATTAACCTTAAAGTGTAATTGAAATTTCATAAGTAAACAAAGCAAATAAAGAAATTCACCTTGCTTGCATAGAAACCCTTTTGGAGGATTCAAATCCTTGGATCCGTAAGTATGTATGCTCCAAAAGAATGTAGAATGTAGAATGTCTCAAATCAATTTCTTGTAGCTCTTCAACACCAATATTGAATAAATCTTGGAATAGGAAGAGGCTTGCATGGATGTGGATGGAGAAATCTTCAACAAGAGGGATCCATAGTACTTGAATCCTTCAATGGCTACCAATAGATCTCCTTGATGAATTGAATGCTTGAATGTCTTTGAATGCTTGAATGCTTGAGATTAAATTCTTGCTTCAATAAATCATGCATAGAGTTTGGATGGATGAAATTGCTTCTTGCGTCTTTCACACTTAGATTTCACTTAGAGAAAATGAGAGGAGAAGGCTTCCTTATATATGAATCAAGGGCACAATCTTCTAGAGAGGCCTACATAGGAGAATTAAATTCCAATTAGACCTATACCCTTGGAAGTGGACCTATATTAAATATAATTTCAAGGGTCATTGCCTCGAAGACTGAAACAACCAACCTAGAAGAGGGAATTAAATCTTTTTGAAGCCTGACATCTGGAAACCCCAGAAACATGAAATATAGGCCCTAGGTCAGGGTCAAGGTCGACCTTGACCTAGAAGGTTGACCTTGACCCTGAGGTCAAGAATCTCAGATCTGCAGTTCAGGATGCCAAAAATAGGCCGAAGAGAAGTGGAAAAGGGGGCAGAACAGGGGTAAAAGCCAGATCTAAGTCAGAGACCCAATCAAGGTGATTGACATGACCCTAAACCACTTACTCGAAGGGATAAACCAGTCCAAAATGGAAGCGCTTCCATTTTATGACTATACATTTAGCCCCCACTTTAGCAAGAGTATGGACTCGATGCAAACTCTTGGTAAAGGAGATCATAGAGAAAATATAATCTTATTGAAATCAAAAGGGACAAAGGAATCCTCAAGCCCCCAGGGACTTGAGTCTTTATCAACCCTAAGATCATGATAAAAGAGACATCACTAGTCAAAGAGAAAAAGAGAGAGGGTGTGATTACCTCACCCAATGAGAACCTGTGTCTCATTGTGAATCACACAAGAAAAAAGTGCAACTGGAGATATGGAGTTGAACCGCGTAGTGAATGTGGCTACTCACTAGTCAACCCGTCAAGGTTTTACTCTTAGGAATATTCTACTCCAAAATAGAAAAGCCAAAACATAGGGAGATCTAGTCTTAAGGACACCTTTCGTCCTTAAGGGATCAAAACATTGTAAATTGAAACTGGAGGGATCAAGAGTTCCAATAAGGTAAAAATCCATGCTTTAAGGATTAGTCTCTAATCCACAAAGGGAGAAATTTTTTTAATTTTTGAAAATATTTTGAAAGTGCGTGTGTGCAAAAAGTGAGTAGAGCGTATGCCCCCACGTTAAAGTCATTACTAACACTTTAACATGAGTAATGGATTTAAAAATAAATAAACAACTCCACTAATTATGTTTCCACTATGAGATGCCCCCAAGAAAAGACAAATCAAGTGAAATACCACATAAAAATACATAGAACACAGAAGGGATCTACCTACCGTGGGGTTAGTATGATCATAAAATAATATGTATATATAGATATGATATTATTGCAAATGAATTGACATCATTCCCCAAAGCATGTAAAACGTAGAATGTAGGATGTAGGATGTAGGATGTCTCAAATCAATTGCTTGTAGATCTTCAACACCAATCTTGAATGAATCTTGGAATAGGAAGAGGCTTGCATGGATATGGATGGAGAAATCTTCAACAAGAGGGTTCCATAGAGCTTAAATCCTTCAATGGCTACCAATGGATCTCCTTGATGAATTGAATGCTTGAATCTCTTTGAATACTTGAGAGTAGATGCTTGCTTCAATAAACCATGCATAGAGTTTGGATGGATGAAATTGCTTCTTGCGTCTTTCACACTTAGATTTCACTTAGAGAAAATGAGAGGAGAAGGCTTCCTTATATATGAATATAGGGCACAATCTTTTAGAGAGACCTACATAGGAGAATAAAATTCCAATTAGACCTATACCCTTATAAGTGGAACTATATTAAATATAATTTCAAGGTTCGTTGCCTCGAAGACCGAAACAACCGACTTGGAAGCAGGAATTAAATCTTTCCGAAGCCCGACATTCAGAAACCCCAGAAACGTGAAATCTAGACCCTAGGTCAGGGTTGAGGTTGACCTTGACCTAGCTCAGGGTCGAGGTTGAACTTGATCCTGAGGTCAAGAATCTCAGATCTGCAATTTAGGATGCCAAAAATAGGCCAGAGAGAAGTGGAAAAGGGGGTAGAACAGGGGTAAAAGCCAGATCCAAGTGAGAGACCCATTCAAGGTGCTTGACATGACCCCAAAACACTTACTCAAAGGGATAAACTAGTCCAAAATGGATGTGCTTCCATTTTCTGACTATACACATCTCATTCAATCCCTTTCCATATGGTCCTTGAAAGCAAGATCCTCTCATTCCTTCTACTCCAACTCCATATCCATTATCCTATCTGAGTCAAGATCCAAGAATTCCATCCACTCCACTTCCTAATTCATCCAATCCTTCACATCAAGATCCTACCATTCCATTTCCTTTGACTCTAAATCCATTACCCCGTCTGAGTCAAGATCCAAGCATCACATCCCCTCCCCTTCATCCTCCTTTATCACCTCTAATTCAAACTATCCCACCACCATTACTCCATTACCTTGGTCCACTCACATTCATCTGCAGTGGTCCACTTCAAATAGAAGAAATCAATTACATCCCCACCATTTTCCATCCACCTAATAATGGACTTACATCTTGTTCCTTCACTGAAAAGTATCCTACCTTGACTCAAATGCTAAAAAAATGGAATTATCAAGGTAAAGGCGTAGGCATAAATGAGAAAGGTACCCTAGAGCCCATTCAGTTTAAAAGACATCCACACTTTTGTCGTATTGGTTATGCACCTAGAGGTCCTTCATCCAAAACTATTGGTACAACTAAAGAAAAGTTCACGAGTGCTTTCAAACCCTCCATCACATCTTCCTATTGTGCCTCTAAAGCATATAATGCCATCCCCTCTCCTCCATCCTTGAAAACCAAGACAACCTACCATATTCCTCCTTCATCCTCTCAATCCATTTTTGGCCCCTATGTCCCAAAATATCATCCCACATCTTATCCCACTCCTTCCTTCATCCATCAATCCCATATAAAAAATGCCACCACTTACATTCCCAATCAGGATCAACAAAGGCACATACCCATGCACCCCATCCACCATCCTACCTCTACCACTCCATCCATATTTCCTCCATCTCATGCAAGTTCTCATATCTCTTCCAATGCTAATTTGGATGCCAAATCACCAATGCATAATGCTATAGATCCACAATCTAAAGATTGTCATGTCCACTTCAAACGACATGCTACAACAAAAGTAAATCCAATCAAAGAATGCACTACATCCCATAGGTCACAAAATCCCACTAAAGCAAAAGAAAAAAAAATGTGGATCCCAAAGCAAAAAGATGACATGCATCTAAAAGGAAAATCCATCGTGGCATCTGAGGTTACTAATCCTCTAGTTGAGCATTCCTCTCCTCCATCTTCAAAATCTATTTTGGGTCCTTATGTCCCACAACTTCCTACCATGATTCCTACATCACATCTACAGTTACCATCCACTTCACATTCACTCTTCCCACATCCCTCACAATATGTGCCAATGTTGATCATGACAACATCCCTCTATCCCACTCACTTTCCATCATTTTATCTGAATGCCTCCAACTATCATATCCCCTATCCCACATATCTCCCCTGCATAACTATGTCATTCTTTCATTTTCCTAAGTCACTCATCCCACATAAAGTTGTACCAACATATCGTGATCAACACCAAAAAATAGAAAATCAAAAAATAACAATGAAGCAAAAAAAAAAGAGAAAAAAATAGCAAAGAAGCAAAAAACAATAAAAAACAAAAACAACAAAAGAAAAAGAAAAAAAAAATAAGAAGAAAAATAAAGAGAAATCAATTTGTTCACTGGTGAAAACTTGGCAAACAAGCGCCTTGGACAAGTACCATGACGAAAACCTGGTAAACAGACATCATGTGTAGTTCCTCCATTCAGTTGCTCCTCACACTTGGGGGAAATTCTTTTTGGCCACCATCCATCTACCATCCATATCCTGTCTTGTCCTTTTCACTTCCTCCTTCCTTCTCTGGATCTTGATGAGAAATATATAGGCCACCATATCTACATGATTTTGTACATCTCTTGACATCCATCTCCCATCTCCCTTCTTTATCCACCTATCCTTTTATCCACACATCCTTCCTTCCATCTATCCTTTTGCACTATATTCCTCCCTTATCCACCCTTCATCTTATTTTTCATTCAACTCTGTCATCCTCTTGTTATCCTCTCTTCCATCCTATCGTACCCCCTCCTAATGCTTCCTCACATGCATGACCTATCCTAAGTGGGGCATTATGTTCCTTGGTGATGTATTCCTTGGAGACCTTCTCATATCCATCTGTCATTTCCCAATCCTTCTCTCCTTTCCACAATTATTCATCTATCCATCCATTCCTCTACTAAAATCCTTCCATCCAACACTTACCTCTCTGCATTCCCCAACGTCTCCTCCATCTTCCAATTCCTCCTTTCATATATCTTATCACTTTTTTCTTCCCTTGTCATTGGTATCTAGCTCTAGGCTATCCTCATGCACCCAATGCCACCCATTCCAATCCTAATTCTCCTCGTGACCTGCCATCACATGCAAATTCTATCCACATCCTCTAGCTATCCAAAGTTGAGAAACACTTAGCCCATCCAAGCACACCCTTAGCCTTGTTTCAAGCTTTGATCACAATCCACTCATCATCATTGGGATGCATCCTTCCCAATCCTTGTGTTTTCTTTGGGATTATATTATTCCCACATCTAGAGCACCCCATCTGATATTCCTCTATCTTGGCCTTTTGGCTCAACCGAGGCAAAATCATGCATATTTGTCTCGTCTCATCCATTCTCTCTAAGCTTCTAGTGCTTTCAGTCTATACATACCTTGTCCATGTCAGTCTTGTCTTTAGTCCGGTCCCACCTATACATATCTCGCGTCCTTGGTCGGTCTCCTTGTAGAAAGCGATCCAATTTCATTCAAAATCCCGTGCTTCAGCAAGTTCCTTTTGATAAAATATCGATTCAACACTTTGATCTCAACCCATCTTTTGGCCAATCAGATACACGGTTGACATCTTCATGGAAATGGGTCTGTGAAGGATGTATCCTTCCTCACATTGACCTAAATCCAATCATCATCATCTTCACCAGAGTAGGTCTATGCAAGATGTATCCTTCCTCATGTTTGACCTAAATCCAATCATCATCATTGAAACAAGAAATTGTAGGATGTATCCTTCCTCTTGACTGACCTGAATCCAATTAGCATTCCATATCATTTGATCTCTCTGGCAAAAGGCATCTTGTTGTTGGATTTTTTATCTTGAAATTTGATTTTGGTTCTCGATTATCATTCCTGATTTCTTTCGGTTGTTCTCCTCCTCAAGGTTGCCACGATTCTTTATATCATGGTATGTTGCGAATGGATGCACCTGGGATAGGGAACTTGCTATTTTTGTTTTCTGCTTGCGAGTCAATCATATATGACCCTTGAATGTATGTAATTCATTTCGGTTCGCATGCTGCACTTGGGAAATGTTGTTTGCTTGTGGTATTTTCCAGCATCATTTCTCCCATGGTTCTTCTTGGGAATCATTTGTGATGTTGGGGTAACCCCCGTGTGTCTGTTGTGTCAGTCCTTTGCAACACCGGTGACAAGGCCTCGTGTTCTTAGTAACCTTGGCATGGTCTCTAGCGTTTCTATATCAAAATTAGTGTTCAAACTACATGGTGGTATTGCTTCCCAGAATACCCCTCGCTCAAGCTTCAAGAAAATTCCCCCCATCCACTCCCCAGCAAACACAATCTTATCAACCTTAGCAGTAATCCTACCCATAAAGTCCTACCACCCCAACAATGATCCTAATCCTCCATACCAATAACGATCCCATACCTAATCCTTCCTTCCTCCACACCTCATCCTTTGTATTTGATGCAAACTTGAATCCCACATCACCTACCGTCCCCCTCTTCCTCTTTTTCTTTCTCTTTCATGTCTCTCTTTGCAGTCTTTTCAAGATTTTGTCAAGGCTTCATTGTTTCTTCCTGCCACCCTCTCAAGGGGGCATCGCCCTAGTCAAAATATATCTATTCTAATTCTATCCTAATCATCATTCTGGGGCAACGTCGTTGCCTACGTCACATCTTCGCATCGTCTATTATTTTAAACGTCTTCGAAATAGAGTTATTCTAAAACTATGTCGAAGAGGGGCAAATTATAGACACCTAAATCTGATTAACACATCTAATCATATTTAGTGCCTTCTAGGACATCGCCAACTAAGTAATCAGTCATTACCTAATTGATATATGTTATCCCCTAGCCTGATTAATTTATTTAAATTGGCTATAGTCTGATTAATTATTAAATGGTAACCAATAGCCTAATAGTTAATTAAATCCCTTTTCCCCTATTAGATTGAATACATATACTTATTCATTTAGTTTAATTCATATTATCCTCTTTTCCTCCACTTGTGATTTAAATAGTTAAATCTATTCTATTTAAGCACATGGCCTCATAACCTTAACCCCTAACCTAACCAATCCCAACCATCTAACCCTGAGTTCATATCCATCCCAACCCCTTCACACGTGTTAATCCTTCCTTATTAGCTAATTAACCCTAATCAGTTAATTAACCCCTCCACTCATTCTCTCTCCTCACATCTTCATCTCCCTAATCACCTATCTTAAACCCTAACCCTAATCCTAATCTCTCCCTAAGCTTTTTACATTCTTAATCCTTGGATTAGGAATTCAACTCTACCCTAAAGTCAAACTTCTCAAGCCCTCTTAACCCTAACTCTAGTCCTAAACTCTCCCTAAGCTTGTCACATTCCTAATCCTTGGATTAGGAATTCAATCCCTTCCTCAAAGTCAAACTTCTCAAGCTCTATCTTATCCCTTCACCCATGCCTCATTAAGACCATCATTAATGCCTCATTAATTCTCTTACAACCATCATTACTCACCTAAAGAATCACAATCTTTGTGCTCTCTTCTAGGTGCATCTGAGCCCCTCTTCAGGTTTGCATCCTGATCACTCATTCCGAGTCCATTTTCCTATATAAGGAACCTCATTCCTTCACAAATTAATCCACCTTCCATGTAGAGTTATAATGTTTGTTTTGAGAGCAAAGCATATATCCATATTTTATGAAAACTTATAATGTCAGTTTGAAGAACACCTCTTGAAGCTTGGAGCATGCATCATCCTTGAGCACACATCCCAAATCATGGACACATCAAAAGATAAAAAAGGAGCTTGGATAAGTTTTTAGGGAGGTTTGCACTTTCTTATGCTTTTATTATTTTTAGGCTTTCTTTTCATTCCAATCATGTATGTAGTTTTGATTTGTAGTTAGTGAATGCTTTAATTTTATTATTGTATTCGTTTTATAACTAATTTCTCTGCTCACAGCATGCAGGTGATTCTTGGGAGCTGTAGGGTTGAGTTTTCATCAACTCCAATATAAAAAAGATGCAATAAAGTAAAATATGACATGTAATGGAAATGTCTATTCATAAAAAAATAGTACCTTTTTTTTTATTTAATTATTAGGTAAACCAATTATATCGCCCATCTTTAACATCCATATTTTACCATTTCAAACTAAATTTGATACACAAATATAGTATTATCATTTATTGTGCTCCACACTCCATAACTCATTACTTTCATTTCTAAATTGGAATTTCAAAAAACTCTTTCTTCCAAATGTAATATGCAAAACAAATATTACTGTTTATCATTTTCAACTTTGCAAAACTCCTTATTTCTATCTTTGACTCACCCAAATTTATGTACTATAAATTTTATTCCCTTTTAAAACCAACATTAATCCTTAAAGTTCAACAAATCATATTCAATAACCATACACATAACATAGATCCAAATTTGTATGCTGGGCTAGTATACATAGGCCTGTATGGTTTTATTTCTATATATACCTCTTTCCAATCCATTGAATCATTTTAAGGTATGAACCTTTTAATTTCAGGATGTAGACATTTTAAGGAAGCCTATCAACTTACCAACTGATAAACTAACTCTCAAATATAATTAAATCAATATGTTAAAATTAGCTCTTTTTATTATTAAAATTATTCAGTAATGATTAAGTATTCATTTCTTTGTATTTATTGATTTAAATGGCGGACCTTTTGTAGTAGTCATCCTCTATTAAGATAGTACAAAGACAAGGTCTTGTATGCATCATAGATTAAATAACCTTTTCTTACTTCAATAAGGTATATATGTTCAATAACTAACCCACCTAATTATGAATGTTTCTTCGAGCATGGTTTGCTGTTTTTTGTTTTGATCCATAGGACTACCAAATGAAGGCGCTTCCTCAATTGAAACAAGACTAATTGGTTATGTAAATTTGCTTTAATTTGTAAGACCCAACCCAAGGTTGTATTCTTCAATAAAGCACGTGCGACTTAGATCTGGGGTATGCCCCTATAGATATGATGTATTTGATCATGTAATTGCTCGGAATGAGTAGCTCTGTATTAACCCTATAAGGGATCTAACATTTTTGTAATCCAAAACAGGGGTATGCCCCTTTGCTTTTTTGTAAGTATAGGACGTATGTCCCAGGCAAGACTGGAGGTTTTCTTCCCCGTTCTTTCCTACCAGTGCCCGCTTGAATGGTGGACATGTAACTTAACATTATCAATAATAAATTTTCTCTGGCTTCGGTCGTTTACTGATAAAAAAAAAAACAAAAAAAAAACATAGATCCAAATAAATATTTCTACTATTGTATCCTGATATTATTGGTAAAATTTCTTGAGCTAATGGTTGAGAGTACAATTGTCAATGGAAAAAACCAATATGGGCGGAGCCCTAACATTGTGAAATTTGATTTGTACATTTTAGAATTATTAAAAACATTAATCATGACCTTTGAACCATTCCAATTTGTTTAGAAGGTATCTTTAAATGCTTAGGACTCCTAATATTTGAAATGACAAGGTACATGGAACCTTAAGTAATTTCTCATTAGCTACAACTGACTAACTAATTGTTTGTTTCTCACATTTCTTTCAATCTGACAATAATCCTACTTAATGACTAATTGGTTTTTTTTTCATTTCAACTCTACATAACTCTTTAATTCTATGTATTTGACTCTCCCAAATTTATGTACAAGATATTTATTCCTTTATAATACTAACACTAACCCTTAAATGCTAAAACATCATATTCGGTGACCAAAGAAGAATCATGAAATTTCAATCAAGAGGATCTTTAGTTACATGAAATTGACAATTGAGTTCGGGATATAGTATCCTAAGGGGAAATTTTTTACTTTGTGTTCTTATATAGATGCAGACTCGGAAGGAGACATTGATGACAAGAAAAGCACACATGGTGGATCATTTTTCTTAGAAAGTAGTTTGGTGTCTTGGATGAGCAAGAAACAGAGTTGCAATTCACATTCCACGGGCGGAGCTGAATATGTTGTTGCAGCTATAAATTGCACCCAGGTAATATGGATAAAATAAATGTTATCTGATATTGGAATTGTTCTTGATGAACCCATTACCATCTATTATGATAAGTCAAGTGCTATAAATATCTCAAAGAATTTGGTGCTACACTCAAAGACAAAGTTGTTAGGATTAAGTAATACTGAGAGGGGGGGGGGGAATCAGTATTACAACACTTAAACTTAAACCAATTCCAAATAAAGCATAAGCTTGTTGAAATGAAAAGAACATAAAAAAATAACACAGAACTCATAACACCATTATTTTTTGTCAAGGAAACCTTGGCCAAGGGAAAACCTCGGTGGGGATGGTACCCACAAGCATGCACTAAAGCATAATGTCCTTGTTAGGAGACCTAGCCCTGTTAGGAGTTGAATATTACATAGTACATTTCCTTGTAAAAGGAACAACAACCCTATTAAAGGTATACAACACCCAATTAGGAGCCAACTGAGCTTACAACTCTTACAACAAAACTCTTGTTACAAAGTGTTCTCAGTAATGAACATAAACAAACATCTACAATGCTTAGATAGTTCATGTCATAGTTCTTCAATGATCTTTGTCATCCTCTTCTCTGCCCTTTGCATACACACATACACAAATACATTCTCTCATCCATCTATATATTCACTTTACAAAAAATTATATATATATATCAACATCAAGTCAAATCTCTTAACATTATCACATAGTCGACTTTGAATACATAAATAAATAATGTAAAGACAAAATACAAAGTTGGTGCTCTTACATAACCAAAATATAGGTTATCCAAAATTATAATCTGACTTAGCTTTCCAGGAGTCCACACCATACTCCTTAAATCATCGCTACTATTCAACTGCTTTGTTACATTGTTATGTTGTATTCGCTTGTCTTCAAATCTCTCTAACTCACTGTAATCAACACCAAAACTAAATCGATCTTAGGTGGAGGTCATACATACCCCATAGTATCTTCCACTAAGCTCGCAAGTCATAACTCATCACACTTGATCTTCGATACCCAAAACAATAATGTCATACTCTATATTTTTTCTTATGTACTTAGTCATTTTGAAGACTGTATCTCCAAAACTGAAATTCATTCCAAGCGATCAATATACCAGATATGTTGCCATAAATGACAACCCATAAGTGTCTCATATCACACAAATATCATCACTTGCCAATAAAATCATATTTCAATCAAGTTTCATTTCTTAAGGGAGAAAGTAAATGAGAAGGAAGTAAGACTGGAATACATATGTACCAAGGAACAAATTGTTGACATCTTTACTAAACCGTTTCCCAAAGAGAAGTTTGAATATCTTAGAGGCAAGTTAGGAGTCATGACCCTCCCACCCTAAACTAAGATGCAAAAGGATGCATCAGTCCAAAAGAACCACATGCAAATATCATTAAATTTGCATTGATGTATGGAAGCTACTACTAAGGGGGAGTAATAAGCATGGTGAGGGAGAGTTATCTAATATGAAGGTGAGCATTTGCAGAAATCCACAAGGAAGTGCATAAATCAATAATTTAAGTGTTGGATCAGTGTATGGATGTCTCAGAGGTGTGTGTGTGTGTGTGTGTGTGTGTGTGTGTGTGTGTGTGTGTGTGTGTGTGTGTGTGTGTGTGCAAGAAAGAAAGATGAGGTAGTAGAAGCAAAAAAGGTAAAGGAATCATACATTGATATGACAAAGATGATTATATAAGAACAATCGATACACCTTTGTCATTAATGTCAAAGGAGGAGAGAAATAGATGTGAAAAAGATATCAGGTATGAAGGGAAATAGACTGTATCTCCAAAACTAAACTTCATTCCAAGCGATCAATATACCAAATATGTTGCCATAAATGACAACCCATAAGTGTCTCATATAATACAAAAATCATCACTTGCCAACAATCTCTCTCTTTGGCATTGATGGAACCACTTAGCAAAAAATGACTAAGTGTCCCAACTCACTGTCCTCTATTTCTCATTTTTCTTCTCTTCTCCTCCTTTGACAACAATGATAAAGGTGCATCCAAAATTTACAAAATTGTAGGATTTCAGTGTTTGCTCACCAGTTTTAGTACATCCTGGAAGGTGTCTTCCGTGATCTTCACTTCATTGCTCCATGAATCAATCAACAACTGACTAACATGAATTAGTCCATTTAGTGCATATGATGATGTCTCTATGGCTTTCAACTTTGTAGGCATAGAATGTGTCAATGACTCTGCCGTCTTTTCCATATCAGATAAATGAGCTTCAAGAATTGATAGTTTAGGAGTGATTAAACTCTTCAACGAACCAAATCTTGTCATGACTCTCCCATTCTCAATATCCAATACATTCATCTTGCCATAAGTATTTTTTATATCCCTGTCCATCTCTAATATATATTGTGGGGAGGTCTCACAACTGTCCATCATTCTATTCAATGAAACCCTTTCCTTTGCCAAAATGTCTTCAATGTTCTGAATATGTCTGATAGGATTTATACAATGGTTGTATAGTATCCTTCCACGTGTGATACAGTTTGTGGCCTTACTTGTAGCTTCTTTCAAAATGCCTAAGTCCCATGAGATAGACTGACAAACTTCCTTCAACTTCTTCTCTAGATAACTCTTCTCAGCCTTCTCTTCAACAATCTTCACTAAAGATTCATAGTGACTATCAAAATCATCTAGTGTCAACCTCAAATTCTCTACTTCATCCTTTTCTTGAAATACAATAGGTACAGGGAGGAGTTTGTTCTCTGTATTGACTGCCCTAGTAATCACCTTAGATCTTTTGTCTCCTTTTTGCTCAGATCTTTCCTTAGCTTTAGAGAATGTGATGAAGGATAGTCTCCTCAACTCATCCTCATCCATGTTGTCAACATCAGTACTCAAAGTTATGTAAATACTTGCCAACAATAGATTAGTAGATGTATTAGGTTCATGTTTTACCTCAACTCTTGTCTCTTGTCTCTTTTGTTGTCTCTGTCTCAATTCTCTATTCAAACTCAATATTATGCTCTTCCTCCTTTTGTTCTTCCTTTTCATATTCTTCCTCTTTCTGTTCTTCCTTCTCCTCTGCAATTGTGTTGTCAATATTCCCTACAAATGGGTCCTTCTCATCAAGCGATGTATCAAGGGTCACAGGCACACCAGAAACATAGAAATCTGGTTGCATAGTATATTTTCTCATTCCAACATTCATCTCAAATGTCTTAGAACATTCACCAATTCCTATAGGTGTAGGAGTAGTAGTTTTAGGAAGTGGAGTCTTCTCTGGAATACTGCTCATTAGTATCTGATCTAATGCCTTTTGAGTCTCCTCTAAGACTTCTTCATACTTTCTTCCCATAATTTTCACCAATCTAGCCTTAGTCCTCAATAGGGGTTTGAGTGCATTAAGTATTATTTCTCTTTCTCGTATAGAAACTACTGGTAGCATGTCATCGATAGCTTAATTCCTAATAGCATCATCTTCAATGTGTGCAAGTTGTTTCCTTACTTCCAGTCTACCATAAAGCTCCCCAGGCATACTTCCCTCTAAATCTAGTAGATTCTTCTTGAAAACAAGTACTTAATTTACCATAATTTCTTCCATCTTAAGTTTATCTGATTCCCCGTACCTGTCATAGTACTTGTTCACATAAAAAAGCTTCCCTTTCTCAATAGCTCTCTTTTCAATCATCTTTAAGTCTGGCTTCCACACTTGTCTGTCACTAGTGGTCTCTTTTTCTATTGTCTTCTCTTCTCCTTCAATCCTCTGATCCTTAGAAGGTGAATCCAATTTAGTGGATATAGTTCTTATCCGAGGTACAATCTTTATTGCCTCTTCTTGTGATGTCTTCAGTGGGGGTGAAGTGGTGGTAACATCAATAATTGTAGAAGGTGGACTAGTTACCTACTCAATCTCTAGAGGTAGAAGGGATGTAGTAGCACTACTTGCCAATCCATAAGATTTCTCTGGTATCTTCTTCTTTACTTCTCTCAATTCTTCTTTAGTCAAACCTGCCTTAGTTCCACATTCATCAAAAATGTTTTCTACTTTCTTTTTCCTCATGCCTATGGTCTGCTCTTCTCTGACTTTAGCTGACTTTTCCTCATAGGTGCCCCATCTCTTCTCAGATCTATCTATCTCAGATACCAACACATGTTCAATATGCATAGTTAGGACCTCAGAACTAACTTCACAACCCATAGGGTAGCACCATTTCAGCCTAGGTATAACTGCCTCAAAACATACACAGTCTATCTCAACCATAAAACAAATTTTGTATTTATATTTTTTGACTAATTCTTTAGGAATTCTGACTCTTTCCTTCATTTGCCTCTGAAGAATATTGATCAGGTCGAATAGTTCACCATCAACCCATGTGCTATTCTGTCTTTGGTAGCTCTCAAAAATCTGAATACCAGTAGGTTTCCCTTTTCTCCATCCACTTGGGTGCATGCCTAGAAACTTGTGCTTAATGTAGATATACATATGCATTAAGAGTGAGCCAAATTGAAAGGTTTTAGACTTGCCATTCTTGATTAGTTTAACATTCTCTAAAAATTGTTGTGCCAAAACCTCGCATAGGTTATAAGTAGTATTTTCTTTCACCATCATATAGGCCATCATGATAACACCTGCAAATACTGAATTAGGTATACTATTGTAATAGAATTTATAACCGAGTATCATTGCAATCAATCTGAAATCTTGTAAGAATATATTAATCACTGTCATAGCTCGCATATCCCATTTTGAATGTGTTAGGGTTTCGACTTGTTTCTTTATGTTCTTCTCAGCCACAAGGATTGTGCTAGTGTTGTCTAATCCAGTAATCTCATGAATTAATTGACTACATATATTTATAGGTTGCTCTCCTATCCAAATGAACTGATCATGAACTCTATTGAGTAAGATTTTAAACCATTCATCTTCGCTGAATTCATACAAATCCAATATCTTCATGATGCTCAGATTGTCAATGTTTTTAAATTTATCCCTCATTTTTCCATTATCAGTCATATACTCCATTTTAGTAGAAATTTCATCAACGCCCAGTATATCATACTTGCAAAGAATGTATGCCCTAATATCTTCTACATGCAAAATGCCATACGGTGTCTGGGAAAATGCTCCTTCAGGTCATCTTCACAAGACTTGAATGGATGTTTCTTAAACTTGTATTTAGGTCAATCTACAACATCATATATCAAAAGGTGCATCCATAGCCTCTGTAGATGTAAATTATGTAAATACCTTTTACATGTTGAATTCTGAGATTCCGCTTCGATCGATCACGCAAAGTAGTTGCTAGACAGGAATCTCTTTGCTCTCTGATCTCCTTAGGTCGTTGCTTGTTTAAATGGTGAAGAAATAGATAATCATCAGGTGATTTATATATCGTTAAGTGTTAAAAACTCACATTACCCAATACTCTCCAGTCAGTCACAAATCTTGCGATCACAAAATATGCATCGTCCGATGTTGCGTTCTTAGAGATAAGTTGCATGATGTCGGCCAATATCATACCTAAGCTCGCTAGAGCTTAATCCACATAATCAGGAGATGGATATTTTTTTCTTCTCATCCAATGCTCTCCCTAAGGCCATACTCAACCAATTAGGTCGATTCTGCTTTGCTAGCATCAGGCGAAGATCTAGTAGCATCTACTATCTCTTCATGAACCAATACATCATTAGACTCTTTAACTCTCCATACTTTACCACTGTTGTTATATTCTGCTTTCTTGAAATAATTGTCAAAGTCATTCTTGTATTCTGCAAGACTCTTACCAGTATTACTGTCATTCCTCTTAGTATCCATAGGAGGTGGTGCTCTTTTGTTGTTTACTCTATTATACCTACAAAACTTTTCTATATGACCTGGATTGTTATATTTGTAGCATATAGGAGGTTTACTGTACTGATTAACTTGTAATTTACAATTACTTACAATGTGTTCAAGGTTGTTGCATTTGTAACATGTGATCTTAGCTCCTGATTCTCCTCTGTTGTTGTCTTGTCTATATCTAGTTTGATCAAGTTTTCTGCATTCTGCTTTCCTGTGCCCATATGCATTACAATTAAAACAATAACCAGAAAAAGTTCTGAAAGGGGTATTACCTCTGCAGTCTCTCTTCATGTGTCCAAACTTGTTACATCCCAAACATCTTCCTCTCAAAGGTTTGATTTGTCCTTTAGGTTCTTTAAGAGTAGGTTTTTCTGCATCAATCTTTGCATCAGATTTTTCTTCATGATTCTTAGAACATTCAGCTTCATTGAAGCCAATACCAGTCATGTCACCTTTAGGTTTCTGTTTGTCTCTCTATTCATCGATCAAGTCACTTCTCATGTGAAGTTTCTCAATGTGTTTCTTTGTCTCAACAAGTTCACCTTTTATGATATGATTATATTTCTCCAATTGTAGATACTTGTTCTTGTAATGATCAAGGTCAAATTCATTTGTCCCATCAGAGTATTAGCATCTTTCAAAGCCTCTTCAGTCTTGATATTAACATTCTTTTCTTGTTGAACCTCTTTAGCCATCATTTCATTCTCAAGCTTCAAAGTATCATTCTCTTGTTCAAGTTGATTTATCTGATCTGAATTATCATTGTTTGAATCTTATTTTATCTGAACCATAAGATCCTGTCTCTGATTTCTGGAAAGTTCAAGTTGATCCTTAAGTTTCTCGATGAATCCCTCAGCTCTCCTTAATTTGAATCTCAAGTCATCATTTTCTGCTTTCGCTTTATCAAGGTCTTCAATTGCTGCTTCAAAGTTCTCTTGTAAATTTTATGAATCAATTCTGATCTCCCTTAAGTTGTTAGACTTTCTCTCCAAGGGCTAAAAGCTCTGATACAAATTGTTAGGATTAAGTAATACTGAGAGGGGGGGGGGGGGGGGAATCNTGAATCAATATTACAACACTTTAAATTAAATTTAAAATAATTCCAAATAAACCACAAGCTTTTTGAAATGAAAATAACATAAACAAATAACACATAACTCATAACACCATTATTTGTTGTCGAGGAAACCCTGGCCAAGGTAAAACCACGGTGGGGATGGTACCCACAAGCATGCACTAATGTATAATGTCCCTGTTAGGAGACCTAGCCCTGTTAGGAGTTGAATATTACATAGTACATTTCCTTGTTAAAGGAATAACAACCCTTTTAAAGGTATACAACACCCTGTTAGGGGCCAACTGAGCTTACAACTCT
>MU225962.1:253810-263832 GCA_018584345.1 Thuja plicata | reverse complement strand
TCTCAATACATAAATAAATAATGTAAAGAGAAAATAAAAAGTTGACGCTCTTACATAACCAAAATATAGGTTATCCAAAATTATAATCTGACTTAGCTTGCCAGGAGTCCACACCATACTCCTTAAATCATCGCTACTATTCAACTGCTCTGTTACGCTGTTTTGTTGTCTTTGCTTGTCTTCAAATCTCTCTAACTCATTGTAATCAACACCAAAACTAAATCGATCTTAGGTGGAGGTCATACATACCCCATAGTATCTTCCACTAAGCTTGCAAGTCATAAATCAATGTACTTGATCTTCGATACCCAAAACAATATTGTCATACTCTGTATTTCTGCTTCTGTACTTAGTCATTTTGAAGACTGTATCTCCAAAATTGAACTTCACTCCAAGCGATCAATATACCAGATATGTTGCCATAAATGACAACCCATAAGTGTCTCATATCATACAAATATCATCACTTGCCAACAAAATCATATTTCAATCAAGTTTCATTTCTTAAGGGAGAAAGTAAATGAGAAGGAAGTAAGACTGGAATACATACCTACCAAGGAACAGATTGTTAACATCTTTACTAAACCGTTTCCCAAAGAGAAGTTTGAATATCTGAGAGGAAAGTTAGGGGTCATTACCCTCCCACCCTAAACTAAGATGCAAAAGGATACATCATTCCAGAAGAACCACATGAAAATATCATTAAATTTTCATTAATGTATGGAAGCTACTACTAAGGGGGAGTAATAAGCATGGTGAGGGAGAGCTATCTAATATGAAGGTGAGCATTTGCAGAAACCCACAAGGAAGTGCATAAATCAATAAGTTAAGTGTTTGATCAGTGTAAGGATGTCTCAGAGGTGTGTGTGTGTGTGTGTGTGTGGTAGTAGAAGCAGAAAAAGGAAAAGGAAGCATACATTGATATTACAAAGACGATTATATAAGAACAATCGATACACCTTTGTAATTGATGTCAAAGAAGGATAGAAATAGATGTGAAAAAGCTATCAGTTATGAAGGGAAGTAGAAGTAGTTGTGAGAGACAAATAAGGTAAAGAAGATATCAGAGGAGAAGCTAAGAAGGAATTTGATCAAATGAGAGATGCAAGTTTATGTATATTTGCGCATAAGAAAGAAGTGAGATAAGATATGTGGTGTTTACTCAAGGGGGAGAAGTTGATGAAGAGAAGAGTTTGTAATATGATTGGAACCAAGTCACGCATGTTCCCAGGAGGAGCAGAAGAAGTTCTATTAGAGAGACTGAAAGATAATGAAGGATATTACTGGTAGTACTATTGATTATCTTTCTAGGAGTGAGATTGTTGGTTTCTGATTGTATTACTTATTTTTCACATCACATGTTGCCATCAATGCTAAAGGGGAGATTGTTAGCATATTGGAAAAGATGGATGATGGTTGTGTTGGCATTGATGCCAACATAGCAGAAGGATTGATCAGATGAAGAAATAAGAAGAACTATTTTCTTGATGCTAACTTCACAGTTGCAAGTTAGCCAGTGGAGAAGGATGATAAAAGGTACGGTGAGAAGAGGATATTGTAGAGATGATGTCGTGCACATAGAGGAAGTATGTTGAAGATGTTCACTATGTTCACCCAAAGTTACAAAAGGTTCCATGATGATTTGTACAGGTAACTAACTTGCAAAAGGTGACGGGCAGACAGGGTGACAGACTGTGCCAACGGGAAGACAGAAAGAGGTTTGGTATGCTCAAGAGAGTGAGAATTCCATAGAGCCAACCTAGGAGTGTGTTGGAGACATACTCAACTCTCTTCAACTTAGAGGGTTTATACTTAAGAGGTCCGTAAGGCGTAATCTTATGATCTCAGAGACTTGTTGATAGTGTTCTTCGAGTGTGATGGAAAAGGTCTGGCAAATCGAATAGATGTGATGGATTTGAATGATTGAGTGTTTTTCATAATCCTATAGGATGTTATTGAAGTATGTTCTTGATGAGTTGGTGATAAACATGGATCCAAAGGATTATATTGGTGGATTTTTTGGTCAATGGTAATATTTTTATTACTGTTCATGTTCTTGGCCGACTTAGTTGGTAAATTGTGTTGCGCAAGTGCTAAATCGTGAAATCTGGGAGATTTATGATCTCAAGGTGGTAGTTATAGGTGGTGGCTATGATTTAGCGATAAAAGATGGATTTGAATCAAGAAATATGGCGTGTTGATTGAACAAATGGTGAATTAGGTTTTTGTCAACCTAGTTCTTGATTAAAAAATGATGAACTAGGGAAAATTCAAGGCGTGGATCATGAATGCAGATGCTAGAGGTGGTTAGTGAAGGGAGGGCCTGATTCAGTGGGAATCAAAAGTGTTTCAACAAGGGGTTGAATAGAGATTTGCATTGTGCTACACTGGAGTTGTATCAGACATAAGGTATATGTCACTAACACAGTTAACAAAAACTTTGTATGGATCACTGTAATGATTAGTGTTGATATTATGGAAAACAACAACTAAGAGGGGGGTGAATTAGTTGTTTCTAAGACCTTAAACCTCAAACCCTTAAGCCACAAAACCCTCTCACTTATGTACCCTTAAATACGATCTGAATAAATAGAATATGAAACATGCATGCATATATGTTGGTAAACAGATTGTTTTTTTACTTTAACTCTCAAATACCCAAATATTAAAGAAACAATAGAATACAACAGTTGGGAAATGTAACTGAATAATTGGTTTCCCTCTGAATTTGCAGGCACAGCTCCCTTAAGTGATTGATCTTCAATGAATTTTGTTCTTTCCTAATCTAATGGGAGTGTGTTCTTGACCCGAGAACAGAAGAGGTAAACCAAGCTAGGCCTAGACAGGAACTAGCTCAGGCAAATATATTCAACTCTAAATCTAGCCAATCTCAAGACCTTATCAATCATATAAGTTCCTAAAACCGGTAATGCAATGGTAGATAACGATGATACAAATGCAAAGATGAAAGATCAATGATAACACAACAATGATGATTCAATCTAATTCTAAACACTTCACAAGAACATCTCTCATGATTTTGAATAACACTCAGATTTTCCCTCGATTAATTGTATTAAATCTTAATACAACATTCCAGTTTGATCATGAACTGAAAATCCAATATAAAGAAATGTTCAAATTAACAGAAAGATAATTGCAATGGAACAATTCAAACATTGGCATTCAAACATAAACAATTTTGACTCAGCAAAAACAAAGTTCTTTACGCCAAATAGCAACCGACCTTTTTATTGATTTTCAAAACTGTACATATAGATTTAAGAGCTTGACCATTATAAAATATGTAACCGAAACGGTTCAACCTCTCTAACCAAAAAAAGATAAATGATAAGTGAACATTTATCGATTACAAAATCTATCAAAGTTTAGTGTAAGGGGGGGAATATATTTATGTCTTTGTTTTCTTCCCCTTATCTGAATTCGCCTTATAGGCAGTAAGAGCTGTGATTATTGGAACAATCTCCTCATATATATTAATATGGATGTTATTATATCTCATGAGCCATCGGTAATGATCTTTGGCCATATGCTTAACCGCATCTACCTGATCTTGCATTTCCTCCAAAGCTTTATATATGCACCCGCTCAACTGTTGGAGATCTGGTACTTTATCCAGGTGATAGGAAGATTGCTCTGCTAGCTTATCTACATAATCAGAGAAATATTTTTGCATGTTAACCACTCTGATTAGTTCTTTTCCTTGGCCACTTGTCTGTGACTCTGTGTGAAGACCTTTGAGAAGTTTGAAATCTCTATCTTGTTCTTCTTTGATTTTGGCTTTTGTCTGCTGTAACCCTCCTTCAGCTTGGATGATCATCTCGTCTTGAAATTGCAGGCTTTGAAGCCATTCGATTAAGGGTTCATCTCCCTTCTGCAAGATTTTGGCCTTTATTGCCTCTTTAGCTTTCATTTTGACTACCATGTGCAACATCACTATGCAGTCTTCACACTTCACCCTTTCTGATGTGAGAGTCTGTAAGTTCTCATAAACATTATTTCTCTCCTTTTCCAACTTTAGGATAGCATTACCCAGTTGTTCAATAGCTACAAGCCCTTCAGATTTACCCAAAGTGTGTGTCATCTTGCAACTTGGCAATGATGGCTTGATTCTTTGCAGTATTGGGGTCGAAAGTAGTTTGGGAGCTAGGAATGCTTGTAATTGGAGTAACCAACTGCTTTATAAAATTATTCAATTCATTGACTTCTGCTTTGAGTCGCACCTTAGCAGCCTTAAGCTCCTCAAGCTCCTCTTCAATTAATACATTAGTTGATTTCAACCAATCCACCTTGGTATCATGATGAGATAACCCCATATCAAATGATTGTAGCTCAAAATCAGAAGCAGTCAAATCTTCAAACCTGCCTTCCTTTGTAGGCTTTGCTACCTCCATGGTGAAGTGCCCAATTTTTGGATCTCGGCCTAAGGTAGACAGTGTCTTTTCTTTCTTCACCTTGCTCATGGTGGTACTAGATTGTAAGGCCTACGAAAGAGTATCCTTGTTGGGAGCTCCTTCTTCGATCCTCTTTCTTTTGCGCTCTAGGGTGTTATCGATCCAAGACTTGGCACTGGTAATTTTGGTCGCAGAGACCAATTCATCCATAAACAACTTCCTGATGATCGGGGGAGTAGACTTTGGTCTAGGGGCGAATGGATTTACTGGAGTTAGAGAAGACAAGAATACTTTTTGACCTCTTCATTTGATTCAGTCGCCGAAGTGATGAAATGTTCTTCACCCACCTCTACTATAGTCGGGGAGTCTTGCATCAGGGTGTCACCCTGCACATCCAAAGTGCTAGCTTGGGTTGGTTGCTCTGTTTCCACAGTCTTAATGGGATCAGTTGTAGGCTTGACTAGATCTTTGGCAACTGCTCCTTCACTCGAACCAATGTCAGGAACCGATCCATCTCTGCATGTCTTTTCTAGTGGGTCTTCCTTCTCAGAAGGTTCATCACCTCCACCCGCTGGTTGAGTTGGTTCCTTATCCACGGTTGGGATAGTCATTGAATCTTCTATAGGAGTGTTCACTGTCACTGCTGCAGGAGTTTGTTGAGGAGGAGGCGTCTTGTCCAACTTCTTCCTTCTGCCCATCATCCATTGGGCCCATTACTCTGTTCTTTTGTAGATTCCATCCATTAAGGTCTATAAATCATCAATAGATTGACCTTGCATGGGATCAGAGCTTATAGGGAGTGGGTTAATCTTCTCTGTGTATGTATCATCATACATATGCCTCCCATCATCTTTGATGCCTTCAACTGCAATGTTAACTATGAACATTTTGATTTGTTCAACAGTTAACCTCGCATAAAATATTTCTCTGCTTTCTAGATCATCCTTTGAGTTGGCCCAATAGTCTTCTATGTCATTTGTGAGATGAATTGTGCGACCCATCTGCAAGTAATCTCTAGCAATGTTTATAGGGACGCACTAGGGTCTCAAGACATCGTATGTTTCCAATTGAAACTTTTTCGAGAATGCACTCAAAACATTCTTTGCATCAGACCGAAATGCATAGCTGTAGGCTCCAATGGTCATGGGGAACTCGTAGCCTTTCTTTCTGGCACCTGCACATATCAGGTTCACTTGGATTACTTGCCTCATTACTTCAACCAGCACGATCATGTCATCCGGATACCTAGGCAACTTCAAGGGGAAGTCATCAAATCCTGCAAGACAAATATTTGAGAAATTTGCAAATTGGATAAAATAACACCCATATTGGCTGACGAATGCCATATCTCCTGAAGAAAATCTTCTTTCTAGGCAACCTTGCAACTCCCTATATAATCTCATTATAAACACATCATTGACCTTGATATACTCAACGTAGTTGTTATGCAATTGTAAATAGGGAAAGAATTCATAACTTTTACATCATCTGGGAATTCTTCCAGCCTAGGAATCCTTGGCCAAATTTGAATTGTAGCTAGGATATACAATAAAACTGAAGACATATTAAACTCATTTTGGTATTTAGCTCTATTGAGGGCATTTGAAATTTTTTTGCTTACCATGTGAGCCCAATCAATAAAATTATGTTGGGAGAAAATCACTTGGACTAAAAAGAAATGATGCTCAACAAAGTTAAATGCATCACTCTCACCTCTAATCTTGTGGATTAATTCCAGGATGTCTATAATTTCTGGCTTCAGACCGTGCCATAAAGTGTCTTAGGAAATTTTACCTTGGTGCTCCTGAGCTTCTAGAACCAGGTTTTCATCATCTCCTTCCTCCATGTCATCTTATTTACACCATACTTAGTGACCACTTGGCTGTAGGTCATCTCTGAGTATTCAACTTTCTCTAGAATATGAAGATAGTTCTAGATAGAGTCTCGGTCGATAGAGAGAAGCACTATGTCATTGGGCAAAAGGATCTGTTTGGTATCCGGATTGTAGCGGGCTATGCATTCAGGGATGAGCTCTTGGGCTTGAACTGCAATAGGAAAGTCGACGACTTCAACTAACCCGCTCTCCTTCAAATTCTCCGTAATGGGGTGTATCATTTCTGTGTTCAATCTATTCTGGAAGCTCTGCATGTTAAAGAACCTCAGAGAATTGTCTGTGATTTTGTGCCATTCAGATGTAATACCGTTCAACCCATCGAATCCCATGAATCTGGTGGCCATGTTTAGATCAAGTTGAATCAAGAACCAAAATTTTATCTCAGCGGTATGAAAGAAAGAAACAGCTAGAATCAGAGATTAATTCAAGCAAACTGACAAACAGATGGTAACTCTTGTTTACCGCACTTCTTCAATTTTTATAAACTTCTGAATTTTTATTGTTAATTGTCTACTTCCAACGCCATACGAGTAAAAAAAGACTAAACAATATGAAAATATTAGTTATGAAGCAAACGACTTTATTTGAATTTATTATCTCACCTCTACGGGTCGTTAGAAAATATATTTTCACTTTGGGTAAGTGTAACGGTAACTATCTGGGAGCAGCGAAAAATTACTTTTTCGCTTCTCCTTTGGCAGAGAAATGCTTTTGGAGTACTCCTTACTCAGAAATCCGCCAAGGTCAATTTTAGAATTTTTACAATGCTACAATGACATGTGACAACTTTATTATCTTTCTTTTATGCCTTAAGTCACATGTGGGATTGAATTTTACTTAAAGATATTGTGTATAATGATTTGGCGGAAAATGCACCCTGCAAGTCAAACCCCGCTTGTTGGAGTAATGGAGAAGCTATTTTCTATTTTTTTGCCAATAAGCCTTTATCTTAGATTTTTCATTAAATATTAGAGTCAAATGGTTTCAATTGCCTTTGTAAAGGTTTACCAACATATTTCAAAAACATCCATGACTTGTTACTTTACTTATGTCATTTTGCGGAAAATTACCTTCATGGGTCAAAGCCTGCCGAGGAGAAGGTAAATTCTGATTTTCCGCCGAGGAGACTTCTTACTTTAAATCCTTCATCATTTGATCATTTCCTTTACCTGTAGAGATTCCTCTTGAGTGAAATAGTCATTTTAACTTCAAAACATCTATTTCTAACTTCCACCAACCGCTGATATTCTTTAACTTGTCATATGCGAAAAATGCACTCTGCAGGTTAAAATCTGTTGAGGAGAAGGCCGAAAATCAATTTTCTGCAAAGGGCCATAGATTCACCTTTGACTGACCCAATTGAAATCAATAACCCCAATTATATACTTAGGCCTTACCAAATGTTCCTCAAGGTCACCATTTTCTTTTTTTGTCACTAAAATCATTTTGGCGGAAAATGCCCTTGAGAGTCTATTTTCCGTCGAGGAGAAGGCAAAAATAGTTTTTCCATCAATATACCAAAATGAAGTATCAAGGCTAAACATTTCAAATTCACATAAAGTCAATGTTAGACATGTTGGTTGTATTCCTGGTCTTTTGATGGTTTTCCCTAAAATTTTGTTGTCCTCCTACCAATTTTTATCCAAAATCAGAAAATCTGTCCCAATTTGAATTATCCCTATGAAAACCTTGTGTTCTTAGGTCAAAATCCAGACGAATAGTGAAAAACCCAAAGCCCTGAGATGTCTTCTATGTGAAAATGAAAAAAGCCCTAAAAATGTCAGTCGAGTTTTTATTTTTGTATTACCTTTTTGAAAGACTTAAGTTATAAAAAGTCATGTGCCTTTTTTAATGGTCGCCTAGTCGCTTAATCCTCAAAGCATATTCTATTTCATCATGAGACTTGGCGATTAACTGTAGTCGGGATGTCTCTAAAAGGAAAAGAATATACCTTATAAGTCATGAGACTTAGCGAAAAGCATCAGTCGCGAAGTTTTCCAATGAGGAAAATATGATTTGGCAACATGGAGACAAGAGGTTAAGTCATGGTGTCGCGCATGGTATCCTGCAGTTAGTAAAGCATTAAGAGACTTAGTGATTCCTTCAGTCGCGGGGTCTCAAGATCGAAACACAGTTAGTGATAATTTTAAAAGCTTTAGTCACCATGTCTCATGTTAAAAGTTAATTAAGTAAAAGGTTTAGAGATTTGGCGACAAACTGCAAATTGAAATGAAATATACAGTGGTCGGGTAGTTGCTGGTCAAACATGGTAAGTCAGCATCTTTTCAGTGATTTGGAGACAAACAACTAAATATGAGACATGTGTCCATAATGAATAAAGCAAAATGTATCAGTCGCGTGGTCTCCCAAAAGGAAAAGTATTATTTGGTGATTAAGAGACTAAACGATGTAAAGGTATGTATTTTAATATTGTCGCGTGGTCTCCAAATGATTTAGGGTTTTAAGAATGTATTTAGTGACTTGGCGGAGCCGTCAGATGCAGAATAAGATAAGATCAACGGTAGTTGCTGAGTCTCTATCAAATTTAGAGGAAAAATGTTCTCGCGACAATGAGATTAGCTTTAGTTACATAGTCTCTGATTTAAAATCAAAATGATAATATAAAGTTTCATGGGCTATGTTGCTAAGTCTCTAAAGGAAATATTAAAGAGTAGTTTTATTTAACGATTGAGTGACTAAGGGTAGTCGCGGGGTCTCATAAAGTGAAAAGAACATTCAGATACTTGGCGGTTAGAGATTAATAGATGAAAAAGTAACCATAGTCGCGGGGTCTCCGAATAAACTCTGAGTTAGGATATGCTTCTTGCGACTTAGATTCATTTGGTCGCATGACCGCTAGGAGTAAACCACAGTTTAGCCGAGGTGAAGAGAATCATGCAGTCGCCAGATCTCCAGAAGAATTGAGAGTTAAGGGGTTTGATCAGCGACAAGGAGATAGTGCATAGTCGCTTGGTCGCCAAATATGAAAAATGATATTAAATGGCAGTTGCTGACATGACAATATAGAGATTCATCGTCCAATAAAAATAATGAGGATTAATTACTGTGTGAAAAAGGTAGCTGAGATGTCTGGTGAAGAACCAATCATATGAAAACATGTGATTTTGTTCAAATTTTATAAGGGTTTTTCTGAAAATGCACTCATTTGAATTTGATTTCCTGTCACATTCATGAGCTACGGCTAGGAATTCAATTAATACCACAACATGTAAACTTGAAGGCGAAATTGATTGATTCTTCAACGATGAGCTAAGTACTTTGTAAAGTTACCATAAAGGGATGATCTCAGGTTTACTTTCATTCATCATACATCCAAAAATTTTAGAGCGGAAAATTTGCTAGGTTTTTTGTGTCCAAGAAATAAGAATTGATCAATTTCAGGGCGATTATTCACTTTTCAAAGTTCTTGAATTGTCTTCAGCGCATAGAGAAGGGTAAGGATTCCTGAGAGAAGATTTGTTCCAATATCGGTGAAAGAGAAGTGGAAAACAGAACAAAATGAGTAAAGCAGTTAGTGTGGCATCTACTAGTGGGAAGAGCGATGAAGTGGATGAAGATGCCAAGGGAACAAAGGAACTTCTCTGATGATTTTTTGAAGTTGTTACCTAGGTCTACACAAAACAAGAGGGAAAATGCCAACATATTGGCAAATGATGTTAGGATTAGGATCACTGAGAGGGGGGGGGGGGGAA
>MU225962.1:238457-249387 GCA_018584345.1 Thuja plicata | reverse complement strand
GGGGGGGGGGGGTGAATCAGTGATCTATTAATTAATACTTTTTCTTTTTATCTGAATCTTTACTTAATGCTTATGTACTGAACTTGAATATCAATACAAGTAAGATAAATATACACAACAAATAACACTATTTATGATTTCAAGGAAACCCAATGTAGGTGAAAACCCCGGTGGGAATTAGTACTCACAAATATTCTGTACTAGTGTCTTATGATCCTTGTTAGAAGATCCTTAACCCTGCTAGGAGTTGTCTTTACAATACATGAAGCACAGTGACCTTGTTAAGGATCAAAACCTGTTAGGAGTCTTTTACAATAACCTTGTTAGGGGTGGTGGAATCACTATCCAAGAGCACACTGCTCAAGTGGTGAAGGCTACAACCTTCTGGATCCTTGATACACACTGTATCTGCAAGATGAACTGCTACCGTGACACTGCTTGTCTGATCAGTTCCTTTTGTGCGTTGATGCTTTAACCTCTTGTAAAACACTACACCAATCTTATCTTCACTATGAAAGCTTCTACTTCAATATCTATATCATCAACATATGATAGATATATCTCTGCTGCTTTTACACTCTACTTTGCTTTTCTTATCTTTGGCTTCCGCAACTTTTCCCATCACAAATGACCTTCTATAAGTACTTCCTCAAAGGACACGAACATGTCAAATTTAGGAAACCTTTTACCATGTATCTTGATCACTTACATAACCATGCAACCCTTCATTAATTTGGTTTAAAATTAATTATAACTGCTTTACTTAAACCGAATAGACACGTCTTTTCACACAGTCCACTTCACCAAAATAGCTCTAACTAATTATCCTGAATGAATCAAGTCATGCACTTTTAACCATAGGTTTTTAGGTCACTAAAAATGACTAATCTAAAGGCACAAGTCCTGAGGATAAGTGCAACTTCCATTCCAAAACAATCTCTGTTGGCTCTTTCCATGATCTTTGTCCTATTCTGACATTCACTGGCTGTACCTCTTCAACTGGCTGTATCTTCTTCATACATGTAGACCTGATCATGATCTCTTAGAATTAGCATGTAAACATACTCATAAGCTTATCTTCAAAGGCACATATCATTTGGATAACAAATGAACACACGCTAATCAAAACTGTAACAGTTTGTTCCTTGCTTTGTCCCATTTTCTGTACTTAGCCAATTTTTGATATTATGATAATGTGTGCTGACTCCAAAACTTCATATTGTACACACAAAAGTAGTGCACTTCTATGAATCCTTACATGCAAGGAAACTCTAGAATGAGCCCTCACAAATCGATACATAACTCTCTATGCATGGAGTTGCAAGATTTGTAAAATTGCTCTCAGCTAGAGCTATAAACTCATGACCTTGCTAGTCAATCATACAATGAGAGATTCACAATGAAAACAAGGGAAAGAATGCGAATATCTCCAATGAAACCAAATGTATGCAATGCAATGCAAATCTATTTGACAATGCAAGTTAATCTATTGCATAAAAAAAAATCTAAACTAATATGCCATGATAATGCAACTAAGAAAGAAAATATGCAACTACAATGAAATACAATAACAAGTCTTCAAACCTTGGATGTAGAATATCTTTAAAGAGCTCTAAATGACCTAGAAAACTTGCAGCATAACATTAGCATAAAAAACCTAAGATATCAAAATGAAGGAGAGAGCTCTCCTTTTATAAGAAGTGAGATGAAATGGACCATTGAGATTAAGAGACAAAAGTCTTAATCAAGGGTGGAGAAAAATGGAAGCTTGATCCTTGTGCACAAATATCCTCCAATAAGAAAATAAGAGTTGACTTTTGTGTCCCACATAAGACAAAAAGTGCTTTTTCCCTTTTTATAAAATAAGAATAATGCTTTATTTGTGCAACATAGGATAAGAAGAAAAGTGAGGATTTTTTATTTAAATAAAAGAGCAGGAAATTTCTTTTAATTAAATAAAGGCTTAGGATAAAGTGATTTTATTATTTAATTAAAAGAGATTTTTAATTAATTAAAAGAGAGCATGTTCTCTTAATTAAATAAGATTTTTATTTTTATTTTTTTCTCTTTTAAATTAAATAAGTCTCAAACCTTGGAAAATATTGAATTGATTATGATTTGATCAAGGAAATTGATATAATTGATATTGTTGATATTTGAAAATATTGATTCAAGGATTTGATAAATTGAGAAATGGGGCCCAAAGTCTAGGTGACCATTTTAGGGTGCATACACATATGACTTTGTTGCCATAATGACAATACTAAATAGAGTCATATACTTCAGTATAGTCAACTTTCCAATAGATGAATACTATGATATCAGAGACGCCCATACACCAGGTTCTACAGGTTTTTCTCTTTACAATTATTTTTACAAGAATGCTGATAAGGCCATACCAATATCAAATCCCTGGACTAGTGGTTTGGCTAGGTTAATTGTTCCTGATGTCTTTGTAGATGTAGACTTGTTTGAAGGTCTACCAAACTATTATGACCCCTTGTAGAAAACAATTAAAAAGAGTGATGGTACTGCACTGTTAATTCTGAATAGGAATTCTTTTATGCAAGCTTTCAGTTTGTAAAGTACCATTTCCACTAAGATTGATATTACAAAGCAAGAAGAAAGATATAGGTTACAGCCTGGGGTTGCTAGGAACCAATTGCAGAAACATATCCTTAAGGAGTTTAGAAACTACATTGTCCCTTTACCAGGAACTGCACCTTATTGTTTCAAAGATTTACATTTTTATATCAAATACATTGCATATGCTTTGTGTAATGTGCTGGGTAGGGATGGAGAAGCTGAGAAGATAAATGATGAGATTTTGATGATGGTTTTGGATTTACAAGATTTGCATTCTAGTACCAGCTATGATTACATTCAATACATCATTGATAGAATGCATGAGGGGTTTGTAGCTATACAGAAGAAGGATAAAGATCCTAAATTTTTACATTATTCTATCTTGATGCATCTTTTATTGCATTTTAATTATGACATTATGGATGTAAACAATTTGAACCCCCAGAGAATCTTTCATAACTAGCCCAATCCTGTCCAATTTTGGATTAAGATATGAAATTTCAATTCCAAGGACTGTGATTTCTATGGATTTGAGAAGTGGATTGTCTACCCTTTAATGCAGAGTTTGGGTATCAACAAGACTAGACTTCCAGTAAAGGTGCTACAATTACTGAGACCATGTGAGTATTTTGATAAGTGGGAAGGTGACCAAAATTGGGGAGACTTCTTTTTAGAAGAGAATTTCACTATGATCAGAGTGTATGGATGCACACATCCTCCCCATGTCCTACCATATCATGTGCCATCAAGATTTGTAGCAATGAGATTTATTTGGCAGCTTTTGTTAACTGATAATGAGCACTTTGCACCACACAGGAAGGGGACATTAACCCCTAGGCAGTTCAAGATTTTCAATTTATAATTGGCAAGGGTGCTATTGATTTAGTAAGCAAATGGTTAGAAAGCTGTAAGATGGGAGCATCATTGTATAGGTATATTGATCCAAAAGGATTTATTGCAGTAGCAAAGAAACTCCTAACTCCTACCATACCAAATACATATGTGCATGGTCTTTGTGTGGAGGATGCTACTAGGAACATAATTGATGAAGAAGAAGTGAGAAATAGAAGAGAAAAAATTCAAGAGTTATTGAATTTAGAGAAACAGATAAAAATAAATGGATTAGCATTTGGAGGTTTTTACCCTGATTTGCCATATTTTGACAAAATCAAAGCTATGATAGATAATTTTTACACACTCTATGAACACTTGGATAGAGTTCTAGATGTAAAGAAAGGGAGAAAAGAACCTGAATATTCAGAGTCTGAATATGAGAGTGAGAGTGAAGAAGAATATGTCAATCCACCTCATATAGATCAACCACAACAGAATGTTGCAGAAGCAGTTCAAGTACAAGGGGAACGGGGACGTATTATAGATTTAACTGAGGTTTCTCAACCTGATGATATAGATCAGCCTGCTACCAAGAGGCAAAAAGTTGATCTTGGTGAGACCTCTTATGATCAAACTTACATAAGAAAAGAGAGAAAAGGGGATAGAGTAAGTGCTCTTGTTCATGGCAACAAATTATATGATCATAATTTGAGAAAGGAAATCAGAAAGGGAAAGAAACTGCAGAAAGAGGTAGAAGAAAACATAGAGTTGCCTCTTAGAGCATGTATTGATGAGAGATTGCTTCACCAAAAATAGTTTTTAAGCGATGATAACTTCATAAAAACTGATGAATTTAAAGATTTCCTCAGATGGCATGAGAAGGAACAAATCAGAGAGCAGTTGAAATTAGCTGGTGAAGAAGCAGTAACAAATGAGGCTCTTCTAGCTTTGCAAACATATGATCCTGAAAGTGAGGATGTTTCTCCTGATGAGGCTAGAAAAATAGTTTTGAACAGTGGAATTTTGCTTGCTGAAGGCTGGGATTTAGCCTTAGCATTCATAATAGACCAAATCAGAAACCAACCAGATCTAAAAATGACAAATGCGTGATATGATGAAAGGATTCAGATATAGTCCAAAATCCCAAGCATTTGCCATGTGGAATTTATGTCCTAAATGCCAGAAGCCTCAATTATTGAATATTCAAGAGAGCATGGTGGGAAACCAGATGGTATGGACAGTGCAAAACATGGGAGATCTTGAGATTTCTCAAATAATGACACATTGGGCACATTTAAATGAAGACAAGACAAAGCAATTGTCTGAGAAATGTGGTGTCCTGATAGAGGAAGCTAGTGCCCTAGCCAAGGCTAGAGAATCATGTCATATCAAGATTCCTCAGTAGGATAAGGTAATTGCTGAATTGACTAAGCAATTACAAGAAAATCCTGAAGTGGTATATGTACCCTCAGAGCAACCTCTACAAATAGAAGAAAAATTTGAAGCAGGGGAAGCGGTAAAAACAGATGATATGGCTAAAAAAGATAATGAAGTTGCCATAAATGCATTGAGGAATATACTTCAACATAGGATTGATATCTTGAAAGATAAAATAGATATAATCCTAAATGCATATAATAAGTTACCCATTTTGCATGTTGAAGTAACATGGTATATCACTACTTTAAACCCTTACTTTGTAATATGGTCTCCCAGAATACATCTTTTTGAAAAGTTGGCCACTTTACAACAACATAGGCCAGATTTGCCAGAGATTGTGACAGAGGTAGAAGATGAGATCAAGAAAGTTAATGTCACTTTACCTTTCTTTAAAGGTAAATTGAATCAGATAGAGGCAAAGATGAGCCTGTTTGGATCGAGTTTTAATAGATTTATTCCTCCACTAAAGGGAGAAGATGATTAGATTAAGGCCTTGGAGGCTGGAGAAATGAATTTGACAGTAGACTACCTAGTAAAGAGGCATTTATTACAGATTCTGATCTTGATTTAGAAGGTTTTAATAAAATTTTGGACGAGGCTTTTAAAGAAGAAACTGACATTAATAAATTCTTAGTTGATGTCAAAAGTATAACTAATGTCAGATGGGAAAGGTAGAAAGGACAACTATAGAGTATTCAGAGCTTCAATTGGCCTGCAGAGGAGGATGTGACAACATGGGATTTAATGACCAGACTGAAGAAAAAGAAGCCTGTTGAGATAGAAGAAGAGGTCCTGGATGAAGAGTAGAGAGGAACACTTGGCGCCTGATCATTGAGCACAGGGAGGTTAGTAATTATGAAAGACAAGTGTAGGTTAGCCAGAAATGGCGGTCACTTAGTCTCAATACAAATATCAGATACTATCCTGAACACCATCAGACAAAGGAGCCAAAATTCATATGAAGACAAAAGAAGATCAGATTTCATCCCTTATTCTTGTCTTCCCACCGCTTGAACATTCTTGTTTTTTGTCTTTTCTATACTTTTAGGGTTAGGTTCTTTAAACCATTCGAAGCTTGTTGCATCCTTGCTTTAAGGATTCCAAGATGGTTTAAGACCTATATATAGATCAAATGTAACAATTTTTTAAGAGAGGTGAAATATATTGGCAAGCCAGACTTCTAAATTTCAGTCTGTGTTTTTTGAGCTTATAACTTTGATATGTATTGAAGCATAAATTTATGAATAAAATACAATGCAACTTTATTCCATATTGTTATTGTCTCTTTTCTTATTGTGTGTACTCTTTTATGTTTAATTTGTAAGGCATGTTAAGCATATTGGCTACAAGGTAGTTATCTAATTATTTGCAAGTTTCTTTTAAGGGGAGAATTAAACCTTGTGAGTAGTTTCAGAGAGTACAACAGTAATCAAGGATTTGATATAATATTGTGGGAGTGACAGGGTAATTTGTTAGGCACTTTACCTGAGTTTTATGTAGGTTGTAAGGCATCTTACAGTATTTTATTTGTTTATATTTTTGTGAATTTATATCTTTTGATTCTATAAGCCCAAGGATAGGCACTGGTTTAGGAACTTGTTTGGTAATCCATCATCATCCAAAAAATCTAATATTATTCAAAATCAATTACCTTCAGAGTATATATTAAAATCAATTGTATTCACAGTGATTACAGTTGGAGTTTGTTGATTTCTTAAAGAGAAAATCAAATAGGTTATCCCTCCTAAAGTAAAAGGAAGAAGGATGAAAGTCCTTGTCTCATTGGTTTATGTTATTAAGACCATATCCTGGCTTGTAGTTCTCTGTTTTAAACTAATTATTGCAATCTCCAAGGTATTTTATAAGTTATTACAATGAATTCTGAAGTAAGTAGCCAGTGAATGAATTAGTCCACCAAATACATAGGCTGAAGAATCAGTAATCTTTTAATAGGTAATACCTGCCTGAGTCTGTGGAACTAAAAAATGAAGGAGGTGATAATAGGTATCCCCAGTGTTATCAAATACCTCAACAATTAGCCTTTCTCTTGTCAAAAGGGAGTTTGCATTCAAGTATAATTAGTATACTGTCATCTTAAGATTGCGGTGCAAGAAAAAGAGCTAACAAATTGGCGACTTCGTTGGGGATTTCAAGTAATTACCGATCATACCAGATGTAGTTGTCAAAATTGATAGTATTCATTTATTCCTAACTATTGTTGGGTGGTGACTCTAAAAGAAAATCTCTGAAATTAGTGCAAATTTAGTAAATATCTCTCAGAATGAATACCAGGTCAAGGATGAAAAATAATCATGAGAAGGTTTTATACGGTGGAATCCCATCATCCTCAAGAATGGAAATGTCCTGGAGGAGGAAGAGAAACCAAGTCAGAATTGATGAAACTCCTCTAAGAGGTAAAGAAAGTAATACTAGGAGAGAGGTGAACAACAATCAGCCTTCTCATGATGGAAATACTTCAGAATATGAAGAAGTTGCTGAAAGAGTATTAGAAACACCTACTGTTACTTTTACTTTTAGTGAAAGAGAAGAAACGAGTACATCTAGTTCAAATTCTGAAGAGGCTCCGTCTGATGAGCTAGAAAATGAGGAAAAAATTATCATGAAACAACTTTCCCTTATTCAACAAATGAAAAGGGAGAGAGAAATGAGAAAGAAAAAACATGAGCATAAGGATGTTGATAAGAGTAAAATAAAATCTTCAAGACATCAAAATATAAAAGGTACAGAGAGATCTCAAAAGGACCAAGAAATACCACTCACTTATAAGGCTTTTAGTTCACATAAAGACAAAGGTAAGCAAAAAATGGTTGAATATGGAAATCAGGAACCTAGGTTTCAGAAGCCTTTAATAGAGAAAATGTCCAAGTTGGATATTGATTTGGAAAAATTAAGAATTGAAAAGGAAACCATGGAGAAAATGTTAGAAAAGGCACAAATCGAAGCTGAAACAATTGAGATGAAGAAGAAAATAGATTTTTTGCAGTCTTCTAAGTATTCTCATGCTGGAACAAAGAATACAACAACTTCTAAAGTAAAAGCCACTACTTTTAAAGAGAATAATAGTTTTCAAAGAAAACCATTGCATACTGAAATATATAAATAGTTTAACTTCATTGGTATCCTTGGATATCCTAATGCATTCCCTAAAGATGTGGGTGATATAGGAGAAAAGCTCCCAAAGTTCGCAGGTAACAATGTTATTTCATGTGAAACACATTTAAGAAAGTTCATTTATTTTGTTGATGATTTAAATATCACTCATGATGAGGTGTTAATGAAATTATTTGTTTAGTCTCCAGTAGAAGATGCTAGAGAATGGTTTAGGATCCTTTCTAATGGATCTGTTGTTTCTATGGATGAGTTAATTGAATTATTTAAGGATCAATATGGAGATAAAACAAATAAAGGCTTTTTATTGAATGAGTTCAACAATATCAAAAAGAATTACAATGAAGAGGTCACTGAGTTTAATACAAGATTTCAAAGAGCTACGCACAAGCTATTTCAGAAGATAAGGCTAGACGAAGAGGTATGTTTAGCAACTTATTTAAATGCCTTTGATTCAAAATTGGGATATGCTCTTAGGGATAAAAACCCTAGAACTCTTGAATATTGAAATGAACAGAAAAGTGTCTGGTAAATTAAATAGGAGAGATGACTCAAGGTTTAGTAAGAGCAACTTGAAAGAACCAGAGTATAAGGAATATAGAGCTCCTCATAAAAATATGCCTTCTTACAATAATACATATAATCCTCAAAATAGAATGCAAAACTATCCGTATGGAACTCAGTTTAAGGATGGGAAGCCTGTTATTCTACCTAGAAAGGAGAAAACTGATAACAAAAATCCAGAACCTCTACATAAGAATGCTGTCCATTTCTGCAATGATGATCCCTGGTGTGAAGCTTGTGAAGCCCCACATAACCCTAATTTTTGTATTGTTTCCTTAGACTTAAGAGTAAGTGAAGAACATGGAAATGATGAGGGTGAACAATGTGATCATAGTATGACAAATACTTATTCATGTCATGATATAGATTCGAACAGTGAAATTGAAAATCATGATTCTTGTAGTTCACAAAGAAGGGTAGAAAATCATCATCAACATATTTTGTCAGACAGTGAAGCAGAGGAAACTGATGAGCATATAAGATGTTATGCTCAAAACAATCAGTATTTTCCACTTATTAGAAAAGCTTTAGATGAAGAGAAAGCTAGGATTACTATAGATTTAGTGAACAAGGCTAGAAGCAACTACCATTTAAGAAACATAGTAGTGGGTGGTACTGGTAATAAGCCATGAGGTGTCTTTATAAAAGAAAATAAAGTAGACTCCATGTATGTACAAAAAAAGGAAGGACCTGGGGAAAATGTAAATAAGCATAAGGTCAAAATTATTACCAAAGCCTTAGAACCAAATGTTATACAAGAAGAAGAATTAAAAGGGCAAGAAACAGGTACTCCTGTTCAAAAGATGGAAAACAAAAAGTTAAAAGAACTAGCTCTGAATGTACATATTGAGGAAAGTGACATTACTATTGACAAATCAAAGTTCTCAGATGTGAAATATACTCCACTAGACATGGGTCACTGTTTGTCCCAAATGACAGTAAAGGTGTCATTTCTAGAAATGATGAGGATTAAGGAACACAAGGAAAAGGTGATGTCATTGTTAAACAGTGTGCCCATTATAAAAGTCCAAAGTCCAGAGAATGTTAATAAGAAACCAATCAACGAAGGGAAGGAAGTTGAGGTGTTAACATCTGAGATTCCTCAAATTTTCTTGAATACAACTTCTTCCCCAAAAGTTGTTGACCCATTTTTTCTTTCACTAATAATTAATGGAAAGATGCTAAAAAAATGTATGATTGATTCAGGAGCATCAAATACTGTTATGCCAGTGTAAATCATGAGGTCAATGGGACTACAGGTTGATACTCCTAATGGGAGATATCAAGCTATGGACTCTAGAGAGGTCCTTGTGATTGGTACCATTGAGGCTATGCCTTATAAATTAGTCGTTTATCCTAATGTAGCAATGACTATGAATGTTCTTGTGGTTGACATACCACCACATTATGGCATGCTAATGTCAAGAAAGTGGAGTGCTTCAATGGGAGGTAGTATACAAAGTGATTTATCATATGCTACTTTTAACATTGCTTGAGATAATGTTAAGGTGTTAAGGGAGAGTAGAACTCCACAAATGATAGAAAGATTTGAAGACACTAACATTAATTGTTGCATTGATATAGATATGGAGAATTTCAGGATACAAAAGAGTGAACTTTATTATCAGAATGAAGAGGTTGATCCTTTGAACAGAGAGTTGATTATACAAGGTGATGGATTGTGGAAAATGTACTTTGATGGGGCTCATTCAAAAGAAGGATCAGGGGCAGGAGTATTGTTGGTATCTCCATCAGGTACAACCTTTAAGTATTCATTTCTATTAGCCTTCCAATGTACAAATAATACTGCAGAATATGAGGCTTTGTTTCTAGGACTAGAAATTGCCATCAAACATGGGATTAAATGTTTAAAGGTTTATGGTGATTCTGAGTTGGTGGTACCTCAAGTTAGACCCAAATATGCAGTAAAGAATGATAGATTAAAAATGTACAAGTATGCTATTTGGGATCAAATTGAAATGTTTGATGCCTTTGATATAAGCTGGATAGAAAGGTCAAAGAATATAATGGCTGATTTTTTAGCAAATGTTGCTTTAAAAACTGATGATTTGACCTTACATGGGGTGTCAATATTGGAAGTCAAGACAAGACCAGTTGTTCCAGACAAAATTTACAACTGGCAGGTTTTTCAGGATGACCAAGATAGTCTGAGATTTATTCAATGTCTAGACCATTATGAGAATCAAAGTATAGATTGTAATACTTTGCTAGAAATAAATGATGGAAAAGACTACATTTTGGGAAATGAGGTTGTCTAGTTAAGTTCTAATCAGATTCCTAGGGGTTTGGTTGAGCTCGAAGCATTGTTTAGTAGTCAACAAAATGATTCAACAAAATTAAGCAATGCCAAGGTTGA
>MU225962.1:188058-238407 GCA_018584345.1 Thuja plicata | reverse complement strand
TTCAACAAAATTAAGCAATGCCAAGGTTGAGGATTTGGAGGAAATAAATTTAGGATCTAAAAATAGTCCTCAAATTGTTTACATTGGAAAGGGTTTAGACTCTCATATAAGGATAAATTTGGTCAAATTGTTAAGAAAATATAAACATGTCTTTGCTTGGTCATATGAGGATTTGAAAGCCTATAGAGAGGATATTTTTCAACATGAAATCCCACTAAAGTCAGATGTGAAACCATTTAGGAAAAAATAGAGGCCTATTAACCCCTTGTTGGCTCCTAAGATGCAACAAGAATTGATGAAGTTAAAAGATGCTGGGATAATCCAGCCCATCAGACACTCGACTTGGGTATCAAATTTGGTACCAGTCAGAAAGAAGAATGGTGATATCAGACTGTGTGTGGACTTCAGAAATTTAAATATTGCTTTATTAAAAGATAATTATTCTTTGCCTAATATGGAAGCAATGTTACACAAGGTGACTGGTTGTGAGTTGCTGTCTATGATGGATGGTTTCTCAGGATATAACCAAGTCTTAGTTAAAGAATCAGAATAGTACAAAACTGCATTTACCACTCCATGGGTAACCTATGTTTATATCAGAATGCCATTTGGACTAATAAATGCAGGGGTAACTTTTCAAAGGGCCATGGATGTTGCCTTTAAAGAATTCATTAATTTATTTATGGTCATTTATCAAGATGATTTAACTGCATATTCTAAGAGAGCTGAGGATCACTGTGATCACCTAGGTAAGATTTTCAATAAAGCATTAGAATATCGTGTTTCACTGAATCCCAAGAAATGTCATTTTGCAGTACAAGAGGGAAAGTTGCTTGGACACATAGTGTCTAAGGAGGGGGTAAGAATAGATCCTGAGAGAGTGGAAGCAATTCAGAAGGTTATTACTCCAAAGAACCTAAAAGGAGTACAATCTTTCTTAGGAAATATCAATTTTGTCAGAAGGTTCATAGCAAACTTTGCAGAGATTGTTAAACCTATTCTAAAGTTGCTAAAGAAAGATGCCAAATTTATTTGGAATGAAGAAGCCCAACAGACATTTGAGAAAATAAAGAAAGCAGTACAAGAGGCTTCGGTTTTAAAATATCCAGATTATACTAAGCCTTTTTCTTTGTTTTCATTTGCATCTTTTCATACAATTGCTGCTATTTTACTACAAAAAGATGAACAAGGATTTGAACATCCAATAGATTTTTATAGTAAGGCCCTACAAGCTGCAGAACTTAATTATGAAATAATGGAGAAGCAGGCTTATGATTTGGTAAAAGTTGTAAAGTCTTTTAGGCCATATTTGGTCTGTGCTCAGATACAAGCATATGTTCCTCACTCAGCAGTGAAAGATATTCTTACACAGTTAGAGGTTACTGGTAAGAGATGTAAATGGATAACCAGAATTCAGGAATTTAACCTTGAGATCCATATTACAAAGTTGATAAGAGGTCAGGGTTTGGCAAAACTTATGACAGAAGAAAACTTGGATCTAGTACAAATAAATCATACAAAGATATATGATCAAATTGTTACAAGCATAGAAAGGCAACCATTTTATACTAATATTGTGTTTTTCCTCAAAAATGCCAAGTGTCCTGATCATATGACAGAAAATCAGAAAAGAAATCTGAAATTGCAAACCCAAAGATACACTTTGATTCAAGGAGACTTATATTGGAAGGATAAGAATGGTGTATTGCTGTTATGTCTTGATAAATACCAAGCTGAAAAGGTTTTATGAAATACATGCAGGAGAATGTGGAGGTCATTTTTCTGCTAAGACTACTGCCCAGAAGATTTTAAGGGATGGGTACTATTGGCCCAGTTTATTCAAAGATACCTATGAATATGTCAGAAAGTGTGAACCTTGTCAAAGATTCTCAAACAAGCTAAAGTTTTTAGGAGCTCTGTTGTTAAACCCAGTAAGTACTGAAGCCCCTTTTACTATGTGGGGGATTGATTTCATTGGTGAATTTCAAGAGAAATCTAGTGGAGGACACAGTTGGATACTTGTAGCCATAGATTATTTTACCAAGTGGATTGAAGCCATCCCTACAAAGAAAGCAACAAGCAAGGTAGTCACTGAATTTCTAATAGAGAATATTATAACCAGATTTGGTGTACCTGCTAAATTAGTATTGCATAATGCCATGAGTTTTAGATCAGAAGAAATGACAGATTTCTATGAAAAATATGGGATTACAATATCATATTCATCCCCATATCATCCACAGGCAAATGGATAGGCCGAGTCTAGTAATAAGAGTATATTGAAAATACTAAAAAGAATTCTTGAAAAGAATAAAAGGACATGGCATACTAAATTAAAGCTAGCACTTTGGGCTGACAGAATAACAGTTAAAAAAGCAACAGGTAGGTCTCCATTTGAGCTGGTGTATGGTCTACAAGCAAGAATGCTTATCAACAATTTATTACCAGTATATAAGTTTATACAAGAAGAACATTTATATGTTTCTGACAATATGCAGAATAGGATGACTCAGTTGGTAGAATTGGACGAAGAAAGAAGAAATAGCCAAAGAGAAAACATTAAGTTGCAACAGAAGATTAAATACCTTTTTGACAAGAGGGCTACTAAAAGAAAATTCCAATCTGGTGACCTAGTTCTTCAGTGGAATGCAAGAGCAGAAGATAAAGGAAAACACAAGAAATTTGAGTGTTTGTGGCTTGGACCATTTGTTGTCTCACATAATTTTGGAAAAGACTCTTACTTATTGAAGAACATGGATGGATAAAATTTTGAGTTGCCTGTGCATGGGAAATTCCTAAAGCCTTTTTTCAACTAAGAACCAAAGTTCATGCACAAGTAAGTATGTATCATACTGTGAATACTTTCCTTCAGTTATGTAAATACTGTAAATAGTTTCCCTTCTGTATTGGTTAGTTGGTGTCCCTCTCAATTTTTGATCTAGTCTGCAACCAGATATTCTGGGGTTCTTTGCCATAAACCGTGTTTAGTCAATCCTAAGATAGAGCCACTGTTGGTTGTATTCTTGGTCTTTCGATGGTTTGCCCTAAAATTTTGTTGTCCTCCTGCCAATTTTTATCCAAAATCAGAAAATTTGTCCCAATTTGAATTATCCCTGTGAAAACCTTGTGTTCTTAGGTCAAAATCCAGATGAATAGTGAAAAACCCAAAGCCCTGAGTTGTCTTCTATGTGAAAATGCAAAAAATACCTAAAAATGTCAGTCGAGTTTTTATTTTTGCATTACCTTTTTGAAAGACTTAAGTTATAAAAAGTCATGTGCCTTTTTTAATGGTCGCCTAGTCGCTTAATCCTAAAATTATATTCCGTTTCATCATGAGACTTGGCGCTTAACTGTAGTCGGGATGTATCTAAAAGGAAAAGAATATACCTTATAAGTCATGAGACTTAGCGAAAAGCATCAGTCGTGAAGTCTCCCAATGAGGAAAATATGATTTGGCGACATGGAGACAAACAGTTAAGTCATGGTATCACGGATGGTATGCTGCAGTTAGTAAAGCATTAAGAGACTTAGCTATTCCTTCAGTCACGGGGTCTCTAGATCAAAACACAGTTAGTGATAAGTTTAAAATCTTCAGTCGCCATGTGTCCAATTAAAAGTCAGTTAAGTAAAAGGTTTAGAGATTTGGCGACAAACTGCAAATTGAAATGAAATATACAGTGGTCAGGTAGTCGCTGGCCAAACATGGTAAGTCAACATCTTTTCAGCGATTTGGAGACAAACAACTAAAAATGAGACACGTGTCCACAATGAATAAAGCAAAATGTAACAGTCGCGTGGTCTCCCAAAAGGAAAAGTATCATTTGGCGATTAAGAGACTAAAAGATGTAAAGGTATGTATTTTAATATTGTCACATGGTCTTGAAATGATTTAGGGTTCTAAGAATGTATTCAGTGACTTGGCGGAGTCGTCAGATGCAAAATAAGATAAGATCAACGGTAGTCGCTGAGTCTCTATCAAATTTGTACAGAGTAAAAATGTTCTCTCAATAATGAGATTAGCTTTAGTCACATAGTCTCTGATTTAAAATTAAAATGATAAGATAAAGTTTCATGGGCTATGTCGCTAAGTCTCCAAAGGAAATATTAAAGAGAAGTTTTATTTAACGATTGAGCGACTAACGGTAGTCGCGGGGTCTCGTAAAGTGAAAAGAACATTCAGAGACTTGGCGGTTAGAGATTAATAGATGAAAATGTAACCATAGTCGCGGGGTCTCTGAATAAACTCTGAGTTAGGATATGCTTCTTGCGACTTAGATTCATTTGGTTGCGTGATCGCCAGGAGTAAACCATAGTTTAGCCGAGGTGAAGAGAATCACGTAGTCGCTAGATCTCCAGAAGAATTGATAGTTAAGGGGTTTGATCAGCGACAAGGAGATAGTGCATAGTCGCTTGGTCACCAAATATGAAAAATGATATTAAATGACAGTTGCTGACATGACAATATAGAGATTCATCGTCCAATAAAAATAATTAGGATTAATTACTGTGTGAAAATGGTAGCTGAGATGTTTGGTGAAGAACCAATCATATCAAAACATGTGATTTTGTTCAAATTTTATAAGGGTTTTTCTGAAAATGCACTCATTTAAATTTAATTTCCTGTCACATTCATGAGCTACGGCTAGGAATTCAATTAATACCACAGCATGTAAACTTGAAGGCGAAATTGATTGATTCTTCAATGATGAGCTAAGTACTTTGTAAAGTTACCATAAAGGGACGATCTCAAGTTTACTTTCATTCATCATACATCCAGAATTTTCAGAGCGGAAAATTTGCTAGGTTTTCTGTGTCCAAGAAGTAAGAATCGATCAATTTCAGGGCAATTATTCAGTTTTAAAAGTTCTTGAATTGTCTTCAGTGCGCAGAGAAGGGTAAGGAGTCCTGAGAGAAGATTTGTTCCAATATCGGTCAAAGAGAAGTGGAAAACAAAAAAAAAAGAGTAAAGAAGTTAGTGTGGCATCTACCAGTGGGAAGAGCGATGAAGTGGATGAAGATGCCAAGGGAAAAAGGAACTTCTCTGATGAGTTTTTGAAGCTGTTACCTGGGTCTACACAGAACAAGAGGGAAAATGCCAACATATTGGTAGATGAATACTGTGATATCAGAGACACCCATACACCAGGTTCTATAGGTTTTTCTCTTTACAATTATTTTTATAAGAATGCTGATAAGGCCATACCAATATCAAATCCCTGGGCTAGTGGTTTGGGTAGGTTAATTGTTACTGATGTCTTTGTAGATGTAGACTTGTTTATAGGTCTAGAAAACCATTACGACCCCTTGTCGAAAACAATTAAAAAGAGTGATGGTACTGTACTGTTAATTCTGAATAGGAATTCTTTTATGCAAGTTTTCAGTTTGTACAGTACCATATCCACTAAGATTGATATTACAAAGCAGGAAGAAAGATATAGGTTACAGTATGGGGTTGCTAGGAACCAATTGCAGAAACATATCCTTAAGGGGGTTAGAAACCACATTGTCCCTTTACCAAGAGCTGCACCTTATTGTTTCAAAGATTTACACTTTTATATAAAATACATTGCATATGCTTTGTGTAAGGTGCTGCGTAGGGATGGAGGAGCTGAGAAGATAAATGTTGGGATTTTGATGATGGTTTTGGATTTACAAGATGTGCATTCTAATACTAGCTATGATTACATTCAATACATCATTGATAGAATGCATGAGGGGTTTGTAGCTATACAGAAGAAGGATAAATATCCTAAATTTTTACATTATTCTATCCCGATGCATCTTTTATTGCATTTTAATTATGGCATTATGGATGTAAATAATTTGAACCCCCAGAGAATCTTTCATAACCAACCCAATCCTGTCCAATTTTGGATTAAGATATGGAATTTCACTTCCAAGGACTGTGATTTCTATGGATTTGAGAAGTGGATTGTCTACCCTTTAATGCAGAGTTTGGGTGTCAACAAGACTAGACTTCCAGTAAAGGTGCTACAACTACTGAGACCATGTGAGTATTTTGATAAGTGGGAAGGTGACCACAATTGGGGAGACTTCTTTTTAGAAGAGAATTTCACTATGATCAGAGTGTATGGATGCACACATCCTCCCCATGTCCTACCATATCATGTGCCATCAAGAGTTGCAGCAATATAATTTATTTGGCAGCTTTTTAAACTAATAATGAGCACTTTGCACCACACAGGAAAGGGACATTAACCCCTAGACAGTTCAAGATTTTTCAATTTATAATTGGCAAGGGTGTTATTGATTTAGTAAGCAAATGGTTAGAAAGCTATAAGATGGGAGCAGCATTGTATAGGTATATTGATCCAAAAGGATTTATTGCAGGAGCAAAGAAACTCCTAACTCCTACCATACCAAATACATATGTGCATGGTCTTTGTGTGGAGGAGGATGCTACTAGGAACATAATTGATGAAGAAGAAGTGAGAAATAGAAGAGAAAAAATTCAAGAGTTATTGAATTTAGAGAAACAGATAAAAAGAAATGGAATAGCATTTGGAGGTTTTTACCTTGATTTGCCATATTTTGACAAAATCAAAGCTATGATAGATAATTTTTACACACTCTGTGAACAATTGGATAGAGTTCTAGATGTAAAGAAAGCGGGAAAAGAACCTGAATATTCAGAGTCTGAATATGAGAGTGAGAGTGAAGAAGAATATGTCAGTCCACCTCATATAGATCAACCACAACAAAATGTTGCAGAAGCAATTCAGGTACAAGGGGAACAGGGACATGTTATAGATTTAACTGAGGTTTCTCAACCTGATGATATGGATCAGCCTGCTACCAAGAGGCAAAAAGTTGATCTTGGTGAGACCTCTTATGATCAAACTTACATAAGAAAAGAAAGAAAAGGGGATAGAGTAAGTGCTCTTGTTCCTGGCAACAAATTATATGATCATAATTTGAGAAAGGAAATTAGAAAGGGAAAGAAACTGCTGAAAGAGGTAGAAGAAAACATAGAGTTGCCTCTTAGAGCATGTATTGATGAGAGATTGCTTCACCAACAACAGTTTTTAAGCGATGATAACTTCATAAAAACTGATGAATTTAAAGATTTCCTCAGATGGCATAAGAAGGAACAGATCAGAGAGCAGTTGAAATCAGCTGGTGAAGAAGTAGTAACAAATGAGGCTCTTCTAGATTTACAAACATATGATCCTGAAAGTGAGGATGTTTCTCTTGATGAGGCTAGAAAAATGGTTTTGAACAATGGAATTTTGCTTGCTGAAGGCTGGGATTTAGCCTCAACATTCATAATAGACCAAATCAGAAAGCAACCGGATCTAAAAATGACAAATGAGATCCAAATGGGTGATATGATCAAAGGATTCGGATATAGTCCAAAATGCCAAGCATTTGCCATGTGGAATTTGTGTCCTAAAGACCAGAAGCCTCAATTATTGAATATTCAAGAGAGCATGGTGGGAAACCAGATGGTATGGATAGTGCAAAATACGGGAGATCTTGAGATTTCTCAAATAATGACACATTGGGCACATTTAAATGAAGACAAGACAAAGCAATTGTCTGAGAAATGTGGTGTCCTAATAGAGGAAGCTAGTGCCCTAGCCAAGGATAGGGAATTGTGTCATATCTAGATTCATCAGCAGGATAAGGTAATTGCTGAATTGACTAAGCAATTACAAGAAAAGCCAGAAGTGGTATATGTACCCTCAGAGCAACCTCTACAAATAGAAGAAAAAGTTGAAGCAGGGGAAGAGGTAAAAAACAAATGATATGGCTAAACAAGATAATGAAGTTGGCATAAATGCATTGAGGAATATACTTCAACATAGGATTGATATCTTGAAAGATAAAATAGATATAATCCTAAATGCATATAATAAGTTACCCATTTTTGCATGCTGAAGTAACAGGGTATATCTCTACTTTAAACCCTTACTTTGTAACATGGTCTCCCAGAATACATCTTTTTGAAAAGTTGGCCTCTTTACAGCAACATAGGCCAGATTTGCCAGAGATTGTGACAGAGGTAGAAGATGAGTTCAAGAAAGTTAATGTCACTTTACCTTTCTTTAAAGGTAAATTGAATCAGACAGAGGCAAAGATGAGCTTGTTTAGACCGAGTTTTAATAGATTTATTCCTCCAATAAAGGGAGAAGATGATCAGATTAAGGCCTTGGGGGCCTGGAGAAATGAATTTGACAGTAGACTGCCTAGTAAAGAGGCATTTATTACAGATTCTGATCTTGATTTAGAAGGTTTTAATAAAATTTTGGATGAGGCTTTTAAAGCAGAAACTGACATTAATAAATTCTTAGTTGATGTCAAAAGTATAACTAATGTCAGATGGGAAAGGTAGAAAGGACAACTGCAGAGTATTCAGAGCTTCAATTGGCATGCAGAGGAGGATGTGACAGCATGGGATTTAATGACCAGACCGAAGAAAAAGAATCCTGTTGAGATAGAAGAAGAAGTCCTAGATGAAGAGTAGAGAGGAACACTTGACGCCTGATCATTGAGCACAGGGAGGTTAGTAATTATGAAAGACAAGTGTAGGTTAGCCTGAAATGGAGGTCACTTAGTCTCAATACAAATATCAGATACTATCCTAAACACCATCAGACAAAGGTGCCAAATTCATAGGAAGACAAAAGAAGATCAGATTTCATCCCTTATTCTTGTCTTCCCACCGCTTGAACATTCTTGTTTTTTGTCTTTTCTGTACTTTTAGGCTTAGGTTCTTTAAACCATCTGAAGCTTTTTGCATCCTTGCTTTAAGGATTCCAAGATGGTTTAAGACCTATATATAGATCAAACGTAACAATTTTTGAAGAGAGATGAAATATATTGGCAAGCTAGACTTCTAAGTTTCAGTCTGTGTTTTTTGAGATTATGACTTTGATATGTATTGAAGCAGAAATTTATAAATAAAATACAGTGCAGCTTTATTCCATATTGTTATTGTCTCTTTTCTTATTGTGTGTACTCTTTTATGTTTAATTTATAAGGCATATTAAGCATATTGGCTACAAGGTAGTTATCTAATTATTTGCAAGTTTCTTCTAAGGGGAGAATTAAACCATGTGAGTAGTTTCAGAGAGTACAACAATAATCAAGGATTTGATATAATAGTGTGGGAGTGACAGGGTAATTTGTTAGGCACTTTACCTGAGTTGTATGTAGGTTGTAAGACATCTTACAATATTTTATTTGTTTATCTTTCTGTGAATTTATATCTTTTGATTCTATAAGCTCAAGGATAGGCACTGGTTTAGGAACTTGTTTGGTAATCCATCATCATCCAAAAAATCTAATATTATTCAAAATCAATTACCTTCAGAGTATATATTAAAATCAATTGTATTCATAGTGATTACAGTTGGAGTTTGTTGATTACAGTGAGGTCTGAAGTAAGTAGCCAGTGAATGAATTAGTCCACCAAATACATAGGCTGAAGAATCAATAATCTTTTAATAGGTAATACCTGCCTGAGTCTGTGGAACTCAAAAATGAAGGAGGTGATAATAGGTATCCCTAGTGTTATCAAATACCTTAAAAATTAGCCTTTCTCTTGTCAAAAGGGAGTTTGCATTCAAGTATAATCACTATACTGTCATCTTAAGATTGTGGTGCAAGAAAAAGAGCTAATAAGAGATATTTGAAACCTGACCTTTATCGGATTTGGGAGTTTAACCTACCCAATATATAACATGAATTTGATAAAAAAGACCATGACTTACAAAAGGAGAATTTAATTTGGGAAAACTCGATAAAGGCCTCCTAGCCTAAGGGGAAATCTATACCTAGATTCAAGATTTATACAATGATTTTAAGAGCATTACTAACACACAATACATCCATTTTGTCTAAAATATGAAGAACAAAAATGGGGCAATAACTGGCTTTGTCTGGGGACTTGGACATTCACATGTCCAAGCAAGGAACTCAAGTCTCTGGTTTCGTAAAGCTCATAAATAGGAGGATACACAACAAAAATAGGCAAAACACAGAAAGGAAAACAAAGAAAGGAAACCTATCTAAGGAAAAAAAAAAGCAGGAACTAAATGCAACTATATACAATACAGAGGTTGCCTATTTTTGCTTAAGATCTGGTACAACTTCAAGTCCTGACCGTTGTATGTCCGGGGTAGTGCCTCGCCATACAGACAAGTCAGCTTGAAATAATTATTCTCGAATGCCTGATGAATCTTGAATTGTCCTTTCTACAATTTCTCAAATTTTTCATGCATTCCCTTAGGCACCCTGTGTTTGTCCCATAGTAGCATTATATCTCCCTCCATAAATTTCTGGGGTCTACTTTTTTTATCAAACAAATTCTTCACACACATTTGATGCTGTGTGATGTGATCTACTATTTTCTCCCTTTTTTCTTCAAGCTTGTTTAAGTACATGATTCTCTTTTCTAAACCATCTTTATATATACCATCTTCTACTGTTGTTTTCAACTTGCAAGTAGCCAGCTCCAACGGCAGTGGGAGACCGACTTCAACTCCATAGACAAGTTCAAAGGGGGAAATGTCAATGGCTCTTTTGGGAGTCACCTTATCATCCCAGAGTGCCTCATGGATTTTCTTGTGCCAGGTTCTTTGGTTATCTGCTACGAGTTTACTCACAATATTCATCAAGTTCTTGTTACTGGACTCAACTTGACCATTTCCTTGTGGGAAATAGATGGATGAGTGGCTGATTGTAATGCAATACTTAAAACAAAATTCAGTAATCTCCAAAGAAGAAAAATATGCGGCATTATCCATAACTAACTTGACAGGTACGCCAAACCTTACCAGGATGTTTTCCTTAATAAACTCACATACCACTTCGAAAGTAGTTTTCGTAGTTGCTTTCACCTCCACCCACTTTGTGAAGTAGTCTGTCGCAGTGATTATATAGGTATGGCCTGCACTGGATGTGGGATTTATAGGGCCAATAAAGTTAAGACCCCGCTGGTGGAAGGGAGCCTCAATTATCACCAGTCTAAGGGGAAGTGCTGCTAGCTGTGGCTTTCCAGTAAATATTTTGCACTTCTCACATCTTGCCACCCAATGATAGGCATCCCTGAACATTCCCGGCCAAATAATAAAATTGTCTTAATATATTGAATGCAGTAACCGATGAATAAAAATGTCCCCTGCAAGCTTCATCGTGAAACAACTTCAACAGTTTCTCATGTTGTTGTTTGTCAACACACCTAAGGAAAGTCTCATCTATCAACCTCTTATACAACCTGTCTTCATAGATAACATAATTGGAAGCCTTCAACTTTAGATCTCTTCTTTGTTTCGCAGTCAATCCTTCAAGGTACTCACCATACATCAGAAAATATACAATATTTTCAAATCAAGGGTCTTGCATGCTCATCGCTAAGACCAATTGTTTTGCTTCAGGAGCTTCATCCACCTGGTTTTCTGCCATGGATTTGCATAGTGCATTTCCTCTCACCAATTTGGTGGGTTTGATCTCTATGTCATATTCTCGTGTCTTAGCCACCCATGCTCCTCTATTATTACATCCCACATCTGGTTGAGTCAATACGCTTTTTACTGCAATGTCAGGCACATATACAAAGGAGTGAGAGTGCAAAATATAGAATTTGAAATTCTTTAAATCCTTTACAACATCAAAAGCATGTTTCTTAGTCTAAGAATATTTCAACTCATGATTTTTCAGTGGCGTGCTCCTAAAAGCAATAGGAGCTTGAACTCCTTCCTTGTTTTCTTGCATGAGAATAGCTGAAAAGGTATGCTCAGAAGAGTAATAATAAATTAAGAAATCCTTCATGTAATCCGGATGGCATAAAACTGGGGTGTTGGCTATGAAATTCTTAATATTCTTGAAAGCTTGTTTGCCAAGGTCATTCCACTTAAAATTCAAATTCCCTTTCATCATATCTACTATACATTTAGTAATTTCTAAAAAATCTGGGACAAACCTCCTGAGAAAATTTACCTGACTGAAAAATGATTTTACTCCAGTCTTATTTACAGGTAGGCTTAGTTGCTGGATTGATGTAACCTGTTCTGGGTCGATTCTTATACCTTCTTGGGAAACAATGTGACCCGGTAATTTCCCTTCAGTCACACAAAAGACTGACTTCTTGGGACTCAAAGAGATCCCGTGCTCTCTACATCTTTGCAACACTCTCCTCAAATCCTTCATGTGATCTACCCTTCTTCTAGAAAACACTGTAAGATCATCTAGATAAATACCAATTATTTTATCTTTCATATCACCAAAAAAAAGATCCATACCTCTCTGAAAGGTATCCCCAACATTGATTAATCCGACCAACAGCCTGTGATAAGAGAACATGCCCCATGGAGTAGTGAAGGCCATTTTGTGTTGATTTGCTTTCTCCACCTCTATCTGATTGTACCTTGAGAAGTCATCCAACATGGACATCATCTCAGCTAAAAACCATGGTCTGCAATAGGTGATCCATGTTGGGAAGAGCATAGTTATCCTTCAAGGAAGACTGGTTAAGGTTTGTAAAGTCAACACAGATTCTTATTTCCCTGTTTTTCTTTCTCACATGCACTATATTTGCTACCCAGGTGGAATGATGGATAGGGTATATGATCCTAGCCTTAAGAATTTTATCAACTTCCCTAAACATAGCATCAACAACCTTGGGGTTGTAATTCCTTTATTTCTTCTTGAATGGAGCATCATCGGGTTTTAAGGGAATTTTATGTTTGAATTTCCCATCCATAAAGCTCTTTAAGTCTTCATAACTCCACGCGAAGAGATCCTAGTACTCTAGGAAGAGTTTTCTAGCTTCTTCCATCTCTTCATCAGTACAACATTTCCCAATGTTGATCATCTTAGGGTTTTTCTCACTTCTGATGTTTATTCCCACATATTCACCAGTAGTAGGACCTCTCTCAGTCCTCTTCTTTTTAACAAAGGTATCATGCCTATTGAAATTTTTTTCAAGTGTGACCAGGTGAGGAGGGATTATATTACCTTGCAACTGGATGATCCCTGACTTATCTTTCTTCTGTTTGTCATGAAAATTTCCTTTATGACTACCAGGAGCATCTTTATGAAAGTCACCGCCGCTTTCCAAAAAGAGAAGAAGATTCCTGTCATCCTCAAACACCTACCAATCCTCCACATTTCCAGGTATAGACGATCTATACACAACCTCTATTTGATACTTCTTATCTTTGAAATCTGGGTGAGGGAGGAGTAATGAGGCCGATACCACCAAGGAGCCTACCTTATAATTCAAGTCTCTTGGCATGGACTCAATAGAGAAGGCATCTAAGGCTTCAATTTCATCCCATAATCTGTTCTTGTAGTTTTTTAATCTATGGTTCTTCATAGAGTATTGATTTTTAACTTGGCGCATAATTAACTCAGCATCACCCCGAGCTCTTAAGATTTTCACACCTTTTTACCTTCACAACAATAATTCCTAACAGCAAGGCTTCATACTCAGTTGCGTTATTGATGTTCCCAAACTCCAATTTGTAAGCCGCGGGCTCACATTCCCCATTTGGTGATATTAGAACTACACCTGCACCAGATCCTGACGATGCACATCTACCGTCAAACTCGAGAGTCCAAATCTGTGGTGTCGTTCCTTCAGCGAAGGACTGATTTTACTTCTCTCTAGGTTTGAGTTATACATCATGATTATCCGTAAACATGATGTAGTTTCCAAATTCTAATTCCTGGTACAAAATTTGGGCTTTGGGGTTATCAGATTTTAGTACTATGAACTTTGCTTTCTCTTCAGGAACCAACTTTATCTTTTTGTTACCTACTAGGATCAAAGCCTAAGACTAATCCAACTGTATTTCATCTCCTAGATCCTTGCAAAAGCTCCTACTTAACAACAAACCGTAACTAGCAGGTATATCAACAACCAAGATGGTTAATAACATTTTCTTCTCAAGGTGTACTGCTAAAGCCACTTGAGCATCTTTGATTTGCCCAACCAAGGGGACCTGTTTAGCATCCATAGAGTAACATCTACCATGGGCTTTAGTGAGGGTGAGACCTAAAGCCTTTTCTACAGTTGATGGCATCACATTGTCTGAGGCAATGGAGTCTATTATACAATTACTTAACTTACAACCATTAATATACAATGACACATAGAATGGGTCAGGCTTTTGACCCGGGAAGGTAGCCAAAATGGATGACTCTCCCTGCTCAACTGGATCTGTCAATATAGAGTTATTTTCTATTGAAGTCATGACATTTTGGTTTAAATTATGGTTCCCTCCTTTATAATAGTCCACTAACTTTTGTAAATCTACAGGGTTAGACTTAAGGTAGTCTATAGGGGAAATCTAAATTCTAGAATCTTTACAAAATTGAAGAATGTCAAAAGAATTTTGTTCCTTACCCCGTTGCAGAATCTTCACTCCTTGGTTGACGTCTTTAGAGTAAGAAGCAGATGCCTCATTATTTTTTGGTGGAGGTGTGGAAGTAGAGACTTTGTCTTTCTAACTCCGGGTCAATACTGCGTAAGAGGTCCCATCTATGGTAGCATAACATACCGCATCTTGCTCTGAATCTAATTCGCACTCTAAAAATAAGTTTCTAGAGTCGCCATATGAGCATTAATCTGGTTCAGCTCCAGATACTCCAACATTCCATTCATCCATTTGATGCATCTGCCAGGCAAGAGCTACACTGGGGCAACTTCCTCCATCATGATCTATTGTTAGGTGAAACACGCACATGTTTCCCCTTTTGGGTGGAGCTTCTATGGCTAGCCTCTGTTGCGGAGCAGACAATTGTAATGTTTTTCCATCAGTATTTCTCACGTCATTATTTCTTCTAGACTGGTCTTGAAAATTTCGCTGGTAAGGATTGTTAAATCTGGGAATTTGTCTCTTGAAGGCAATGAACTCATTGGATAATTTATGGATCATCTCATCTGATGATGTGGTATTGCTATTACTATCCCTAGTTTGTATTTCTCATTTCCACTTCCCTGCCGAGATCATGTGGTCTTCTAACTCTACAACAGTTCTCTATGCAACATCCAAATTGCCCGGGTTTACCATTCTTAAGTCATAGCTGATTTCGGGTGGCATAACACTTATGAAAAATGTCTTCAAATTACCTGCAGTGGGTTGGTTAGCTATTGGGATACGGTTAACAAGCTTGTTAAATTTAGCAACAAAATCCCTCATGCTTATAGAAGCCTCTTTTTTGATAAAGTCAACTGTATCAACAAAGCATGATCATCTTCGATAGTTTTAAATCTTCTTTCAAAAGTCATTCTCATAGAAGCCCAATCTGTAATAGAAGAATTAGGCAAGTGATGAAACCAATTTGCTACACCCTCAACAAAAGTCTCAACAAAAGTCTCAACAAATAACCCAATTGCAACATCCTCTTCATGTACTGCTAAGATATTAATGGATGCGAATAAAGAAGCAATGTGCTGATCTGTAGATACTTTCCCATCTCCGGAGAATTTGGGAAAGTTCTTCCTTAACCTTGTGGGAAGTGGGTTAGATGCTGCTAGCTACAGCAGACCAACTGCAGCAGCCCAAGGAACTGCCATAACTGCTTGAGGTAGATAAGGCGTTAGGTTTACAATAGGAGGAGCAACCACTACGTGCAAGGTTAGCACTTGATAAGTAGTGGACAAGGGGTTGATTGTTTGGGAGGCGAAGGAGGTATGCATTTTCTCTTAGCGTCTCTGTTCTTTCGGCGAGGTACTTCAAGTAGAGCAAAATCAATCTCTGCAAGTCTCTCAAAGACTGGGTCTGTACCGCCTTCTTTCTTTACACTTCTAAGAAATCTTTTAGACTCTAGGGCTTTAACTAATTTTGAATTATAGCTTCACGCTCTGCTCAGGGTTGTGCCCTTCTTAAATTTCTCCTTTGGATGGCTCTTTCAAGTGCTTTTGTTCTTGCCTCTTCTTGTTCAAGCACTTGGCTAGCATTTCTATAATGCTCAATATTTCTTCTGTATCTCTAGGCAAAAGTATTCAACGACGAAATGATATCCTCTTGATCGTCTTGGAATCCAAGGTTTGGCTGAAGCACAAAAATCACGTTCTCATGGGGAAGCACCATCTTTCCTCATGATATTTCTTCTGGTCTAGCGATTATTTCTCTCCCCAGCAGAGTCGCCAAAATCTGTTGGTAAACAGATTGTTCTTTTTTACTTTAACTCTTAAATGCCCAAATATTAAAGAAACAATCGAATACAACATTTGGGAAATGTAACTGAATAATTTATTTCCCTTTGAATTTGTAGGTATAACTCCCTTAAGTTATTGATCTTCAATGAATTTTGTTATTTCCTAATCTAATGGGGGTGTATTCTTGACCCAAGAATAGAAGAGGTAAACCAAGCTAGGCCTAGACAGGAGCTAGCTCAAACGAATATATTCAACTCTACATCTAGCCAATCTCAAGAGCTTATCAATCATATAAGTTCCTAAAACTGGTAATGCAATGGTAGATAACGATGATACAAATGCAAAACTGAAAGATCAATGATAACACAACAATGATGATTCAATCTAATTCTAAACACTTCACAAGAACATCTCTCACGATTTTGAATAACACTCAGATTTTCCCTTGATTAATTGTATTAAATCTTAATACAACACTCCGGTTTGATCATGAACTGAAAATCCAATATAAAGAAACATTCAAATCAACAGAAAGATAATTGCAATGGAATAGTTAAAACATTGGCATTCAAACATAAACAATTTTGACTCAGCAAAAATGAAGTTCTTTACGCCAAAATTTAGCCGACCTTTTTATTAATTTTCAAAAGAGTACATATAGATTTCAGAGCTTGACCATTACAAACTATGTAACCAAAACGGGTCAACCTCTCTAATAAAAAATAGATAAATGATAAGTGAACATTTATCGATTACAAAATCTATCAAAATTTAGTATAATGGGGGAATATATTTATGTCTTTGTTTTCTTCCCCTTATCTAAATTCTCCTTATAGGCGGTAACAACTGTGATGATTGGAACAAGCTCCTCATATCTATTAATATAGACGTTACTATATCTGATGAGCCATCGGGAATGATCTTTAGCCATATTCTTAACCACATCTACCAGATCTTGAATTTCCTCCATAGCTTTATATATGCACCCTCTCAACTGTTGGAGATCCAGTACTTTATCCAGGTGACAGGAAGATTGCTCTGCTAGCTTATCTACATAATCGGAGAAATATTTTTGCATATTAACCGCTCTGATTAGTTATTTTCTTTGGCCACTTGTCTGTGACTCTGTGTGAAGACCTTTGAGAAGTCTAAAATATTTGTCCTGTTCTTCTTTGATTTTGGCTTCTGTCTACTATAACCCTCCTTCAGTTTGGATGATCATCTCGGCTTGAAATTGTAGGCTTTGAAGCCATTCGATTAAGGTTTCATCCCCCTTCTACAATATTTTGGCCTTTATTACCTCTTTATCTTTCATTTTGACTACCATGTGCAACATCACTATGCAATCTTCACACTTCACCCTTTCTGATGTGAGAGCCTGTAAGTTCTCATAAACATTGTTTCTCTCCTTTTCCAAGTTTAGGATAGCATTACACAGTTGTTCAACAGCTACGAGCCCTTCAGATTTGAGTCTCTCGATCCACCTTTTGTTGATTTTCCCAAATTGTCCGTCTTCTTGCAACTTGGCAATGATGGCTTAATTCTTTGCAGTATTAGGGTCAAAAGTGGTTTGGGAGCTAGAAATGCTTGTAATTGGAGTAACCAGCTGCTTGATAAAATTAGTCAAATCATTGACTTCTGCTTTGAGTCACACCTTAGCATCCTTAAGCTCCTCAAGCTCCTCTTCAATTACCACATTAGTTGATTTCCACCAATCCACCTTAGTATCATGACGAGCTAACCCCATATCAAATGATTGTAGCCCAAAATCAGAAGCAGTCAAATCTTCAAACCTGCCTTCCTTTGTAGGCTTTGCTACCTCCATGGTGAAGTGCCTGGTTTTTGGATCTTGGCCTAAGGTAGACAATGTCTTTGCTTTCTTCACCTTGCTCATGGTGGTACTAGATTGTAAGGCTTGTGAAAGAGTATCCTTGCTAGGAGCTCCTTCTTCGATCCTTTTTCTTTTGCGCTCTAGGGTGTTCTCGATCCAAGACTCAACGCTGGTAATTTTGGTCTCAAAGACCAATTCGTCCATAAACAACTTCCTGATGACCGACGGAGTAGACTTTGGTCTGGGGGAGAATGGATTTACTGGAGTTGGAGAAGAGGAGACTACCTCAGTGGCCTGAGTAACCTCCGGTTGCTTTTCGGCCTCTTCATCTGATTCAGTAGCCGAAGTGCTAGAACTTTCTTCACCCACCTCTACTATAGTCGGGGAGACTTGCATCGGGGTGTCACCCCGCACATCCAAAGTGCTAGCTTGAGCTGGTTGCTCTATTTCCATAGCCTTAATGGGCTTAGCTGTAGGATTGACTAGATCTGTGGCAACTGCTCCTTTTGTAAAACCAATGTCAGGAACCAAGCTATCTCTACACGTCTTTTCTAGTGGGATTGCCTTCTTAGGAGGTTCACCGCCTCCGCCCGCTGGTTGAGCTGGTTCCTTAGCCATGGTTGGGATAGTCACTGAAGCTGTTATAGGAGTGTTCACTGTCACTGCTGCGGGAGTTTGTCGAGGAGGAGGCGTCTTGTATGACTTCTTCCTTCTGCCCATCATCCATTGGGCCCATTGCTTTATTCTTTTGTAGATTCCATCCATTAAGGTTTGCAAATGATAAATGACTTGACCTTGCATGGGCTCAGAGCTTATAGGGAGGGGTTTAATCTTCTCTGTGTACGTATCATCATACATATGCCTCCCATCATCCTCGATGCCTTCAACTGCAATGTTAACTTTGAACTTTTTGATTTGTTCAACAGTTGACCTCGCATAAAATCTTTCTCTGCTTTCTAGATTATCCTTGCAGTTGGCCCAATAGTCTTCTATGTCATCTATGGGATTAATTATGGGACCCATCTGCAAGTAATATCTAGCATAGTTTACAGGGTCGTACTGGGGTCTCAAGACATCATATGTTTCCAATTGAAACTTTTTCAAGAATGCACTCAAAACATTCTTTGCATTAGACCGGGATGCACAACTGTTGGCTCCAATGGTCACGGGGAACTCGTAGCCTTTCTTTCTGGCGTCTGCATAGATCAGGTTCACTTGGATTTCTTGCCTCATTACTTCAACCAACATGATCATGTCATCGGGATACCTAGGCAGCTTCAAGGGGGAGTCATCAAATTCTGAAAGATGAATATATGCAAAATTTGCAAATTGGATAAAATACCACCCATATTGGCTGATGAATGCCATAGCTCCTGGAGAAAATCTCCTTTTTGGGCAACCTTGCAACTCCTTGTGTAATCTCATTGTAAACACATAAATGACCTTGATATACTCAGGGTAGCTATTATGCAATTGTAAATAGGGAAAGAATTCATAACTTTCTACATCATCTGGGAATTCTTCCAGCCTAGGAAGCCCTGGCCAAATTTGAATTGTAGCTAGAATATACAATAAAACTGAAGACATATAAAACTCATTATGGTATTTAGCTCTATTGAGGGCATTTGAAAGATTTTCGCTTACCATGTGAGCCCAATCAATAAAATTATGCTGGGAGAAAATCACTTGGACTAAAAAGAAAGGATGCTCAACAAAGTTAAATGCATCGCTCTCACCTCTGATCCTGTGGAGTAATACCAGGATGCCTATAAATTCTGGCTTTAGATCCGTGCCATAAAGTGTCTTAGGCAATTTTCCCTTGGCGCTCCTAGGCTTCTGGAGCCAGGTTTTCATCATCTCCTTCCTCCATGTCTTCTTATTTATTCCATACTCAGTGACCGCTCGACTGTAGGTCATCTCTGAGTATTCAGCTTGCTCTGGAATACAAAAGTAGTTCTGGACAGAGTCTCGGTCGATAGAGAGCAGCATTGCGTCATTGGGAAAAAATATATGTTTGGTATCCAGATTGTAACGGGCTATGCATTCACGAACAAGCTCTTGGGCTTGAATTGCAACAGGAAAGCCGACGGCTTCAACTAACCCGCTCTCCTTCAACTTCTCTGTAATGGGGTGTATCCTTTTTGTGTTCAATATGTTCTGGAAGCTCTGCATGTTGAAGAACCTCAGATAAGTGTCTGTGATTTTGTGCCATTCATATGTAATACCATTCAACCTGTCGAATCCCATGAATCTGGTGGCCATGTTTAGATCAAGTTGAATCAAGAACCAAAAGTTTATCTCAGCGGTATGAAAGCAAGAAGCTAGAATCAGAGATTAATTCAGGCAAATTAACAAACAGATGGTAACTCTTATTTACTGCACTTCTTCAATTTTTAAAAACTTCTGACTTTTTACCGTTAATTGCCTACTTCCCGTGCCACACGAGTAAAAAAGACTAAACAATACGAAAATGTCCGTTATGAAGCAAACAACTTTATTTGAATTTATTACCTCACCTCTACGGGCCGTTAGAAAATATCTTTTTACTTTGGGTAAGTGTAACGGTAACTTTCTGGGAGTAGCGAATATTTACTTTTCCGCTTCTCCTTTGGCAGAGAAACACTTTTGGAGTACTCTTTACTCAAAAATCCGCTAAGGGGAATTGTAGCCTTTTTACAATGCTACAATGACATGTGAAAGCTTTATTATCTTTCTTTTATGCCTTAAGTCACATGTGGGATTGAATTTTCCTTAAAGATATTATGTATAATGATTTGGCGGAAAATGCACCCCGCAAGTCAAAACCCGTGTATTGGAGTAATGGAGAAGCTATTTTCCGCTTTTCTGCCAATAAGCCTTTATCTTAGATTTTTCATTAAATATTAGAGTCAAATGGTTTCAATTTCCTTTGTAAAGGTTTACCAACATATTTCAAAAACATCCATGACCTGTTACTTTACTTATTTCATTTTGCGGAAAATTACCTTTATGGGTCAAAGCCTGCCGAGGAGAAGGTAAATTCTGATTTTCCGTCAAGGAGACTTCTTACTTTAAATCCTTCATCATTTCATCATTTCTTTTACCTATAGAGATTCCTCTTGAGTGCAATAGTCGTTTTAACTTCAAAACATCTATTTCTAACTTTCACCAACCGCTGATATTCTTTAACTCGTCATCTGCGAAAAATGCACTCTGCAGGTGAAAATCCGCTGAGGAGAAGGCCTAAAATCAATTTTCCGCCAAGGGCCATAGATTCACATTTTACTGACCCAACTGAAACCAATAACCCTAGTTATATCGTTAGGCCTTACCAATGTTCCTCAAGGTCACCATCTGCTTGTTTTTGTCACTTAAATAATTTTGGCGGAAAATGCCCTTGAGTGTCTATTTTCCGCCGAGGAGAAGGCAAAAACTGTTTTTCTGCCAATATACCAAAATGAAGTATCAAGGCTAAACATTTCAAATTCACATAAATTCAATGTTAGAGATATTCGAAACATGACCTTTATCAGATTTGGGAGTTTAGCCTACCCAATATATAACATGAATTTGATAAAAATCCCTCGGCTTACAAAAGGAGAAATTAATTTGGGAAAATCTGATAAAGGCCTCCTAGCCTAAGGGGAAATCTAGACCTAGACTCAAGATTTACACAATGATTTTAAGACCATTACTAACACACAATACATCCATTTTTTTCTAAAAATATGAAGAACAAAAATGGGGCAACAATATACAAATCAGAAACACATCCACACAAGTTGACACAACATTTTTTTTGTGGAAACCTTGTTAGGGGAAAATCACAGTGAAGCTAATTACCCACAATAAAAAAATACCTTGTTATAATTATAACCTTATTACAATATATGGGGAATGCACATGCACTCTGGCTCACTACCTAGATCTCACTTCTCAATTGAAAAGCCTTCGTCTACAACCCTGAAGAAGGCTCACTGCCTTACAATTTGATCACTACAATGATCCATACAAGTTTTGTGAACTTCTAACTCATGTCTGATACAACTCCAATGTAGCACAATGCAGATATCTATTCAACCTCTTGTTGAAACACTTCTGATTCCCACTGAATCAGGCTCTCCCTTCACTAGCCACCTCTAGAATCTTCATTCATGATCTGCACCTTGAGTTTGCCCTAATTCATATTTTTAGATCAAGAACGAAGTTGACAAAAACCTAAGTCACCATTTCTTCAATCAACGTGCCAGATTTCATGATTCAAATTCATCTCTGACCGCTAGACCATAGACACCATATATAACCACCACCTCGAGATCATAAATCTCCCAGATTTCACATTATAGCACTTGCACAATACGATTTACCAACTAAGTCGGCCAAGAATATGAACAATAATAAAAATATTACTGTTGACCGAAAACTCCACCAATATGATCCTTTAGATCCATGTGTATCACCAACTCATCAAGAACATACTTCAAGAATATCTTATAGCATCATGAAAAACACTCAATCAATTAAATCCATGACAACCATTGGATTTGCTAGCCCCTTTTCATCACACTTGAAGAACATTGTCAACAAGTCTCTGAGATCATAAGATTATGCCTTGTGGACCTCTGAAGTAAAAAATCCTCTGAGAATAAGGTTATACTTCTAACAAGGTATTCTCTTATTGTGGTTAATCAACCCCACCGTGGTTTTTCCCCTAATAGGGTTTCCACGATAAAAATATTGTGTCAACTTGCGTGGATATGTTTCTGATTTGTATATGCATGCATGTTTCATATTCTATCTATTCAAATCAGATTTAAGGGTACACAAGTGAGAGGGTTTTGAGGCTTAAGGGTTTTAGATTTAAAGTTTTGGAAACAACTAATTCACCCCTCTTAGTTTTTTTATTTCCATAATATAACCACTCTATACAAAAAAAATGGCTGTACTAACATGTTAATAAAATTGGGCATAAAAAATTCCTATGATAAGGTTGATTGGTGGTTTTTGTGCAAATGTCTATAAGTATTCGGCTTTGAAAAACAATTGCTCAAGCTTAACTTTGAGTTCATATCTAGCCCTTGGGTATTCATTCTAGTGAATGGATCACCAGAAGTTTTTTTTCAACATTTGAAGGGGCCTTAGACAAGGGGACCCAATTTCTCCCTTTCTTTACATAATAAATGTGGAAGCCTTAAGCAGATCCTTAACAAAATCTAGGAAGGCTAGGTTGATAAAAGGCATCAAGGTAAGTGAGCTAGATCCCATCACTCATCAAAATTTTTCTGATGACACTACACTATTTGGAGTCAAAACAAAAGAAGAAGCAATACAACTCAAGAATATACTAAATGATTGTTCAAAGGCCTCAAGCCAAATAGTCAGCCTTGAAAAATCAGAGATCTTTTTCTTCAACACTGATCCTAGTACAGAGGTGGCAATCACTAACATCCTCAATATCAGAAAAGGAGACTTGTCAGGCAAATACCCAGGAATTTCTTTGGATAAAGGAGCTAGATATACTAAGTTATGAGATCAAATTTTGTCCAAAATAGAGGAAAAGGTGGAGGCTTGGAAAGGAAATTGGATTTCCTCACATGGGAGAGTCACAATGTAAAAAATAGTGGTATCTCTCATACCCATATACAACTATCATGCACCCCCCTCCCTCAAAGGCGTGAATTCCAAATTGATAAGATGCCTAAGATCCTTCCTATGGAAATGAGATACAAAAAAGAAAATTATTGCCATGATAGCGTGGGGAAAAAATTGCAAGCCTATCAGGGAAGGAGGGTTAGGGATTAAAAATAATGTCATGACAAAACAAAGCCTTGGGAGCAAAACTAGTCAAGAAAATGTAAAAAAATCTAGATCTAAAATGGGTTAAAATCCTTAGAAAAAAATATCTTAATGGAGGAGACTCAACTAGCATATTTAGAAATTCAACCCCCCCAAAAGGTTCCCGAGTATGGAACTTCATGCTAGGATGCAAAAATGGTAATCACAGATAATCTAACTTGGGATGTAGAAAGTGGAAATCAAGTCCTCTTTTGGTATGATTCTTGGGGAGGGTATGAACCCTTGAGTAACCTCTTTGACGACAGTAATATAAGAAGGATCCTAACTAGGAAATTGAGGACTCAAGTTAAGGTTTCCATAAAAATATCCAATGAAGACCCAACATTAGGTTGGAGTTGGAAGTCAACAGAAGGCCTTAATCTCTCAAGTGTAGAAACAAAAACCTTGAAATGAATATTAACAAATAAGGAAATTGATAACCACAAAGATGATGACAAATTAATATGGGTGAGATACAAAACTGGGGAGTATAATGCTAAGGATGGTTACATTTATTTGATTAAAAACCAACAAACATCTCCATTAGAGTTACCCTTAAACCTATGCTGGAGAAACTATTGCCTACCAAAAGGAGGGTTCTTTGCTTGGGCAACCATGCAAAAGAAGATCTTAACTGTAGACTAGTTCACAAAATTGGGTTATGAGAGCCCTTCAAGATGCACTCTATGTGAGAAAAATGAAGAGATAACCAATCATATACTACTCAACTATCAATATGAAAACAATCGCTAGACATGGTTATGTAAAAAACTTGGATGGTCAACAACCTTGACAAATGATATTTTAACTCTACTCCAGAGCTGACCCAGTGCTAACCCCAAACCATATCTATGGGAACTTATGGAAAACGACATCATCCATATTGATCTGGGAAATTTGGAAGGAGAAAAATAGAATAATTTTCAAGGATAAGAGGATGACATGGGATACTGTGACAAACAAAATATAATCAACAATTGTAGTGACCTTGAATACAAAATTATCCATCTATAAACCAAAAACCAATGTCTTCTTGTTTTGGGATGAAAATATTCTCTTGAAATGGAAAGGCCTTAAAATCCTCACATTCTCTAGGGAAGGCCGAGAAAGAAGCAAGAAACTAAGAGCTGAATGCAAGTGGAGACAACCAAAGTATGGTTGGTATAAGTTGAATTTTAACAGGGTGTCTAGAGGCAATCCAGGGGTATCAAGAATAGGTTGTTATATCTACCATTGGGATGGAATAGAGGTTTCTAGAATAGCCAAACCATACCAATATATGGAAGAGCTAAGAGCCCTAGTAAAGGGATTGCATTTATATAAAGATTTAGGTATTGAGAATATTGAAATTGAAGGAGATTCAACTATAATGGTGAATGTGGTCAGAAAAGGCTCTTCTCCTAACTGGAATATTAATTCAATATTACCATGTTCTTTGGACCTTCTCAAATACTTTAAGAACTTTACCATTAATCATATATATAGAGAAGGAAATTCGGTGGCTGACAAACTAGCCAACTCTAGCGTAGATGAGGATATCATAGAAATAATTGGGGGCTATCTGTAAAATAGAGGCAAAAACTAGTTTCTGGCTATTAAATATATCTTGAGAAAATCAGAGGTGGTTAAACATACAAATGGGGAGTTTCGTTCCTTAATAATAACAAATACAATATAAGGACATGAATCAAGTTCCCCACCCAATAAAATCCCTCTAGGGGAGTTATAGATTTAATGGGTAATCCAAGTAATATTATAGGTAGTCTTGCAAACATATTATCCCACTTATAAAATTATTGAACTTTGAGCTTATGCTATTTACACAAACACTTACATCCATGGCAGACCACAAAGGCCCCAGAAGTGTTACATGAATTACTAGACCCATGAGCTTAAATAATATTTTATAACTGAGTCATTGAGCTATCCCAACTCGTATTAAATGACACATCGGTAAATCCATTGGATGACATGGATATCTTCTTGAATATGATAGAAATCTCTAGAATCAACTAGAAAGTTGAAAAATATTTTTAGATAGGTAATCATTTTTTATGGTGCTTGATATAACAAAGTATGGAGAATTAACCCTAACAGAGACCTTTAACCAGATTTCTTCCTAAGAACTACCAACATTTATACAACCATTCATAGGATCAGAGGCTCGCAACTGAGATTTACTAAGTCACCTAAAAAAGATAATTGCAGCAATGGAGACGACCCTGAGTCTGGTAGATGAAAGCAACAACAAAATAATGACTTTCAAAGGGATAGTTAGGATGGAAAGGTGGAATAAGGTCTTAAATGAATTGGATGACTCATCTACTAGGGCGGTAATGGAGATCATGGGTGAAGAATATTTTACCAACAAATTTAGGTTCAGACTAAACTATAATATCCCTGCTACTTTTTTAGCAATTATGTTGATGGATGGAACTCAAAAGGAAGCTGTGGTACAACTCTGCATAGAGGTTTTCAAGGAGGGTCTTCTGGCTAGATTGGAAATAGAAGTCAAAAATATAGATGGGAATCTGATGATTCCCTACCCAGATGATTATAAAGAGAATAACGAGGAATGCAACCTGGGGGAAGAGGTGATCAAACGTCCCCTTTTGATCATAAAAGATGCCAATTTACTCAAAGAAAGAAAGCATAGCATAGAAAGAAATGTTGAATTTCTCCTTAAAAGGATCCATCTTAAAGAAGCAGTAGGAAACACATGATGGGTGGAATACCTTAGGGCTGAAGGATTCAAACCCCCTACAGACATGCCATAAATTGAGGTAGAAAAGATAAAAGTACTACCCATGGTTATAATAAAGGCCAATAGGAAGAAGGAAGGAGCAAAAAAAGGAACTGAGCTAACTGCCATGGAAGAGGACACACCTGGGCCATCATACCAAACTGTGGAAAGCCCTCCTACATAGAGCAACATGGTCTATGTTGACTGCAACTTGCTGGAGTAAGGAAGAGTAGTTTAGGTTTATTAATGATGGTCCTGATATTAGTTATTAGTAGGTATCAAAAACTTTGAAAATATGTCAATATAAAAGATTATGGGAGATCTTTGTGATGTTTTGGGGTTTTAGATAATCTCATAAACATACACAGTTAAGGTGGTTAAGTATTACTATATTTTACTAAAAAATGTACAAATCCTCATTAATCAAATAATATATAGTTTATCTTGGCTTTGTGTTGTATTCAAGAAAATAAAAGATTTACCAAAATTTTATATTTTTTTTGGAAGGAGGTTTCTTAAATTAATCCTCGAAACAACAAATGACCCAAACACCTCTCCCTCAAACCATACACTATATGATTACTCTTACACAACCACCTGAATGTGTCAAATTATGATCTTAAATTAAGATTCAACTATAGCATCAAAAATTCCCTTAGAGCTTGCAATTTCACATTATCATGTCGTCTCTGCAAAGTTGCGATATAAAAAGTCTCAATTACAAAATGTTAGCACCTGAATATTGTATTTCTAGCATATATGATAATTTAGCCTTTTAAAGTCCGCAATTCTGACCAAGGTAGCTGACAAAAAGTTGTAATAACTTCTCTATGAAAAGACATTTTTACTAATTTGCTATAAATAAGGTTTGTCGTCCCTATTAATATAGATCTTAGTTTGAATGAAACGGTCCTATCTTTTAGTAATATTTTGTTCAATTTGACAATATGCTTTTATTTGGCAAGAATGTTCAAAAAAATCATTTTAGTTTTATAAGAGCGGGTGATGTCGAGAGCATGACTTTAGATCTTGCCAATAGAGCTCATACCATGGAGTATAATGTCCAATGTTTATAATTCTAGGTAAAAATACACAAGTTTGAATGATCTAAAATTGAAACCTTTGAAAATATAAATAGGGGTAATGCACCTATCTTGTAATTATTTGATCAATGACATCGTACCAATTGTCTTCCACATCCTTTCTTCATCTCCACATATATAACAAAAGAAACATAATCAAGATATCATGCTACTACCTTAGAGATCTTCTCTAATTGAGTCTCCCAGTGAAACATTGCCAAACGCCTCCTTCCACTCTCAAACCTTTTTGGAGGAGGGGTATCTTCCCCTATTAACATGTCGATCAAATGCATCATCATAGACTCCTTTAGCATGTTGGACATCTTCAAGCTTGACATAGTAGATAATAGGAACAATTTTAGTGCGTGTTTGGAGCATACATGACAACTCTAACAAACACCAAGGGGATTGTTTGTAGTTCTTTTAAAAATATGGTTATATGAATCTTAGCACTCCTTATTTCTTTTTCTATTACACTAGATATGTGATCCCCCAATCAAATTTGTTCTAAATCCACAAAGACCTTCAGTCCCGTGTCCTTAAGCCAATAGATCGTGAAGGTAAATTCTAAGCACATGTTCTACAATTACTAGAAAATAATATAATACGATAGAAAATATTTTAATCATAGGCATAAAACAATTCAATGGACATCTTTTGGTTGGATTCAATTCCGGAGGCAGTTGGCGAGGCGCTTGGTGACTTTCTAATGGTGGATACTAATTCTTCTGATCTCTTCCATTCCACCTATGCTCGCATTCTGGTTGAGATTGACACTTCTAAGGGGCTTCCTGCAAAGATCAATCTTTCGTCTCCCCAGGGTAGCTGGACCCAACCTTTGGACTATGAAGGAATTCCCTTCAGGTCTAGAAGGTGTTTTAAAACATGGCATATTGCGACTACATTGGATTTTGAGAATGGGAAATCAAGGAAGCCCTCTTCATGGTGGAATGATGCCTCTTCTCAACATTACACTGTTCTCAAGCTCTCTTCTCAAAAGGGTGAGAAGGGTGCATTCGTTATCGAGACTTAAACTTCTGATCATGTAGATTATGTGGTGGTTTCTGATAAGGTTATTGAGGGTGTTTCTGCTGGAACTGTTTCTGTGTTGGATTGTGCCAAAGCTTCTATTGGTGTGCCTGGTACTGCTGGAGTGTTTGACAAGGCTTCTAATGCTTCTAGTGGTAATGTTTCTGTGGTTACTGTGATTGATAGTGCCAGGACTTTTGCTAGTGTGTCTTTTGTCATTGGCTCTGTTGGCCCTACTAAAGCCATCCCTTCGGCTGAAGCTAGCTTTGAGAGTGGTTCTTGCTCTGAGTCTCTGTTGGTTGCTTTTGCACAGTCGTCAAATGTTGGGACTTTGATTTTGGATACTCAGTGTTGGCAGGATGTTGCTAAAGTGGAAGAAGGATGGATCCCGGTCAAAGGCAAACACTCCAAACGATCCTCGCTTTCATTTGACACAACTGTTAGGTTGCACAAGGGGACCAAAGGTAAATCTTAATGGCTAGAATTATTTCTGGGCTGCTGATTTATATATGTGGCAACATTCTTCAAGGTTTAGTTTAGTGGCGGGCCTATTGCTCTTGATGGTCTGTAGTATTCTCAAGGGACTTGTTTTTAAACCAATCGAAAACAATTCAGTGGGCATTACAAGAGCTTCAACAATGAAATTTTTGAGACTTGTATACTCAAACAAGATTTCAAAGTTTTCATAATCATTTACAAGAAGTCAATATAGTGAAATTCTAGATAAGTTGAGAAAAATGACCATTGTAGTTTAACTTATCCTATAGATATGTTCATCCAATTATTCTAAACTATTGCTATTATTTCTAGAAATAATGTTAGAAAGAATACTCTATCGTAGTTTTATTTTGGACTAATGTTATTGTATTATATCTGTTTATACTTACGAAGATTTATTCTTCACACATCATGATATTACATTATTAGGTAGAGAAACACAAACATTCTAATTATTCATATTGAAATAATCATTATAATTATATCAAATTCGAATAAATTGATATTTAAAATTATTATCATCCACTTTATTAATATACAATAATAATTGAATTTCTAGTCATATATTAGTTTTAAAATAATTTTTTTAAGTAATTCAATTACACAAATAATATTAGTTTCTAACAAAGCTTTCACAATTAGAGCTTCCATTCTTTTATTTCTACTATACAATTCGTCATCTTAGAAATAATATTTTAAGGACTACAAGCAACATAATTGTTAGATAATTAGATTATTAAAATGATGTTAAACTTCTAATGTTAAATGTATATCTTATATCTTTTAAATATTAAAAAAAATCAATTACACAAAATTCAAATCAAAACAATTTACCCAATTTTGTAATTCATAATATATGAAAACCTTAACTCTTAACCCATACCTTCCTTCAAAATTTGATTTGTGGAATAGAAAGGAAGAAACAAACCTCAACCAACAGGATTTTAAAAACCTCTCGAATTCCACTTCATTACAATGGCTCATAAATTCCCCTTCCAAGTCGTGCAAGTGATAGGGAAAAAAAGCATCAGATCTTCCAGGATTCTGAGAAACAAGTACAAACAACGGCTGAAATCCATCACATTCCGCCATCTCCTTCCTCGCCATTCATGTCCATAGGAATTGCCTGTCCGTCGGGGTACCAGTGGCCATTTTGGTACTCCATGGGAACAACTTGAGCATCCTTATAATGCAAACATGATCCTACAACAAAAGTGGGGGCCCTAAATTCGGGATCACAGCGAACGCTCTGAGACTCAGTAGCAAATCCAAAAATCTTCTTCACTTCATCATGAATTCTAGTAGCACAGTCTCCATTCATAACAGCAAACGGCCCAAACGTCTCTTCCCTCAACCCTGCCACTGTGTGATCACTCTTACACAGCCACCTGAATGTGTAAGTAACCGATGTCGGCCCCGAACATTTATAACAGTCATCGAGCATTTCTACCTCCTCAACCTCCGCGATCTTGATCTCGCCATCTGCAGAGTCTTCAAAACCCTCGTTTTCAGAGGTCCAGGGTTCGTTTTCCGGCACAGGGAACGACACGTCCGTTCGCCGAAGCTGCTCACTGCCACAGCTCCCCTCATACATTTTCACAAGTTCTGCAGGGCAAGGGTTTGACGCCAAATTAAGGTTTGAGACAAGACTAGGGTTTGAAGTGAAATTAGGGTTTGAGTTGTCGATCTCCTGTAGCAAATTCTTCCACAACTCTGCTGGCCACTGTCGTTTATTGTACGCAGTCACGATCTCCTCAAAGGCACACAGCATGGCAGCTTCCCGACGGGAACCAATGAGGCCATCGAAGTAATCATCTGAGGAAAAGTACAACACTTGTGGATATGTCTTTTTCTGTATCATGAAGCCGCCATTTTCAGGGATGCAGAGTATGAGAGCATCTGCTATGTGACCGGCGTAGCGGGAAAACAAAGAGGGCCTGTGAGAGGGTTTTATGTCTGCTTCACTGTCGAAATGGCGGCCGAGGATGAAGACGATCATTTTGATGAAGAGTAATTGAGGGGTGGGAAAGCCTGGTACCCGGAGTTTTCCTAGCTGGGCCTCCATTATGTCGCACAAATGCACTGCGTATGGCGTTCTGAATTCCACCGCGGGTTTGTCTGGTAGGGCTACATTCTCCTGCTCTTCTATTGCTTTTGTCCCTATCAGAACCTGGAAATAAAATGTTGTTTCAATAATGTTGCAGCAGATTAAAATATATGATATCACAACTGCAGTTACAATAATGTTAAGTCAAATGTGTTGCAGCAGATTTAAAAATATGATATACATTTAATTTGATTTTCAAACAATACCAGCAATTAACCAAATGAAAAGATTTGAAAACTGAAAAGTAATTAGATACCTGAAAGCATGTTGGGGGCAAGTCAGAGGGAACAGTATCTTCACCACTGATCCAGGATCGAAACTTGGGCCACACATCATTCGGCCATGTATTGCACGCGTAAGCCTCAAAAACATGGCTGCGAAGACAAAACAACAACTCCAAATGTCGCTGGCGGTGTTCATCGAAATCATTCTGAAGCGATTGACCCGCCGTAAGGAACGCCCCCTCCATAATATCCCAATATCCGAGCATCTCATTAATATTACGATCTAACTTAATACACAACGCAAGGGCGTCAATTAAACAACCTCCGTAAGCTATTAACAGCAGCGGGTCAGCGGGCGGACTGTTAGCGGTGTCGTGTTGTATGACGGCCAGCAGGCACCGTGCAAGCGGTCTGAAATTGCCCTCAAAATGGCGGTTTCCATGCAAAATTAGGCTCATGTCGTAAACCACGGCTGTTGCAGGGTTCGAAACGTAGGGCCCGTAGCTTTGAATGGCCGGGTCGCTAGGGTTTTGTGGAGGGACAGTAGCCAGGCCTGTGGATTTTTCCACATAAGCAAAATAATAATAATCATTCTGTATGTTCGGATCTGCAGTTTCTTCACTCATTATAAAATATTGAGCGCTTCCTTATCTGGGCAATTGAAAAGGATTTACAGAAGGCAGCACCATTACTGGTGTTTTTCTTCCCCCTTTTTACCTCTATTTCTTTCCATTCATCTTTTCGAAAAGATAGAAGAAGATATTTCAAATCTTAAATTGTAACCGCCGCTGTTATGTAATTGGGTATATGCTGGAAACTAATCAAATATCCACAGCGTAATTTTATATAAAAATACAATTAAATCAGGAGTTAACAATATAACAGCCGCTAAGAAATTGTTTAGTTATTTCTTCAATTTTTGAATGAAGATTGTACCTTATCCATTCAATTGAATGATTAAATGGTTTTTAAATTAGTTTTAATAAATTTCTATAATTAAGGTTATGCAATTTTTTATTTGTTTATACTGATAAATAATGTAATAAAAAAATTTGATATTAAAAGCAGTCAAAATAAGGGGGTTGATTAGAGAAACAACAGGAGGCAAAGCCTCAAAGAACACAGTTACGACACACTAACAACACAACACAGTAACAACAGCTAAATTTTTTTTTAAACATACTACTATGAGTGCAGAGTAAACTACCAGTATCAACACTAGAAACAAGTTTTGAACCAAAGGAATAGAGAGATTATGGTACGAAACAGAGTCACACCGCACCCCAGGAACCAAACAGGGTCCCAAATTACTCCTTGCTAGAATGGGACATAAGCAGCTGGGTCCAATCATCAGCGAGAAAATGAAACAAATCCTTCTCCACGTCACCTTCCTTCCCTCCTTGTTTCCTTCACCTAGTGGAGGAGACTAATAAATGTTGAAAGTTTTTTTTAATGATAATAATAAGAGATAAAATGTAATAATCTATATATGTTATATTATCAAAAGCTCTTATTCATTATTGTCGTTTCATGTAGTCAATGACAAAAGAAAAACACCGATGGGTGCGTGAGGTGCTCTTGCTATATTTTGTTTGCATTTTATACTTCTCTCTCTATATATAATATGAGAATTATGGATAATCAAGTTTACTTGTTAGTTTGCTGAATGAAACCTCATTATGGGAGGTCATTTTGTATGTAGACATGTGAAAATTTTGGCAACTAATTTTGTCATAATTTGGTAGATATATAGGGTGGATAAGATACTGATAATAGAGTTGTTTTGATAGTCTAATCCTCTTTGTAATGTCAAAAGATTTGGAGATATGCTTAATGTCTCTGCTATCATATAGAGTTGTTTTGATAGTCTAATCCTCTTTGTAATGTCAAAAGATTTGGAGATATGCTTAATGTCTCTGCTATCATATATAATTCTTGCTTATACATCAATATAAACTTTGTTCAATTATGAATGAATATTAGATCTCTCGATAATTGAAAAAGGCTCTGCTGAATGGTGCGAAATTTAGCAGATTTTTCGAATTTGGCGATTTACTCGGTGGCTTCTCCCTGGACGGTGAAGGACAGCTGGACTCCTCCGGCGACACGGATGTTACAGGTGTGGGCTTTCCTTGTCTTGCTTTCAATGTGATTAAAATGAATCAATATCAACCCGCAGACCTCTATCCTCCGGCAGAGGCCGTACCCACCATTCCCTCTGCAATTAAGACTAATAACTTAGATAGCAATGTCGATAAACCTAACCCTGTTCATCCTGCCAAATCCAAATCCTTCTCCGAGGCAGTTGCGAATTCAGGTGCCACCATTAATGCCAATGCGAAGTTTAGCTTGGAATCTGGTCATGGCACCTCCGTTCACGGTAAGAATTCTGAGGCTGTTCTGATGTCATTTTCCATTGCTCCCAACCCTGAAATGCTTGCCGAAATCATTAAGGAAAATAATAGGTTACGAAATACCGCTATCTTTTTTTTCTGGTGTTGAAATTAATAAGTGCCCTCCGAGGAAATTTTTGGATGATTGGTTCCACATTTTCTGGAACTTAAAGCTAGGTTATCATATTTCATTTTGTAGACAAATTTAGAAGGGGTTATTTGTGATCTTCTTTGCTAACAATGAATCCCCAGTTGAGGTTCTTGAAAAACAATACTGGACTGTCGAAAATTCCTCATTTCGTGCCCTAGCTTGGTCTCCTGAGGCTGTCCATGAGGAAGTCCTCGCCCTCTTTGCGTCTCGATGGATTCTTGTAAAAAATGTTCCTCCTTTCTTATGGCGAAACTCAGTCGGCGGGCGGACTGTTAGCGGTCTCGTGTTGTATGACGACCAACAAGCACCGTGCAAGCGGTCTAAAATTGCCCTCAAAATGACGGTTTCCATGCAAAATTAGGCTCATGTTGTAAACCACGGCGGTTGTAGGGTTCGAAACGTAGGGCATGTAGCTTTGAATGGTCGGGTCGCTAGGGTTTTGTGGAGGGACAGTCGCCAGGCCTGTGGATTTTTCCACATAAGAAAAATAATAATAATCATTTTGTCTGTTCAGATCTGTAGTTTCTCCACTCATTATAAAATATTGAGCAATGGAAAAGGATTTACAGAAGGCAGCACCATTACTGGGGTTTTCCTTCCCCCTTTTAACCTCTATTTCTTTCCATTCATCCTTTCGAAAAGATAGAAGAAGATATTTCAAGTCTTAAATTGTAACCGCCGCTGTTATGTAATTGGGTACATGCTGGAAACTAATCAAATATCCACAGCGTAATTTTATATCAAAATACAATAAAATCAGGAGATAACAGTAGAACAATAAAATCAGGAGTTAGGGCAGGTCCCCATGCCGTTGCTAAGCTTATTTTGGCTAGCAGTCACTGCTCAACATTTGTAGCAGCAATTTGTGGAGCTGGTGGCCCCATAGATAGTAAACATTCTGCTTATTTTTAAGCATATTTTAAATAATATTTTTAAATTAAAATTTTTAACAATATTTGCTGCAAATAAAAGCTGGAAGCAAAATTTTAGGCAAATAAAAAGGAAAGAAAAAAACATGGTGAAGACATGTGGCATTTTTCCAATAAGGCTTATTTCCAGCCCCCCCTTTTTTTCAATGCTTATTTTTTATTTTTAAGCAGTTGTTGCTCCATTAAAATAGGAAAAGATTCCAAACTATCTTTTTCTCCAGATCAAAAATTTACATGGGAACACTTCTCCTGCTTAAATTTAAGCATAAATATAGAATAAGCAGCCGCATGGGGACATGGGGTTAACAGTATAACAACTGCTAAGAAATTGTTTAGTTATTTCTTCAATTTTTGAATGAATATTGTACCTTATCCATTCAATTGAATGATTAAATGGTATTAAATTAGTTTGAATAAATAATATAAAAAAAAAATTTGATATTAAAAGCAGTCAAAATAAGGGGCTGATCAAGAGAAACAACAAGAGGCAAAGCCTCAAAGAACACAGTTACCACACACTAACAACACAATACAGTAACTAGAATGGGACATGAGCACTTGGATCCAATCATCAACGAGAAAATGAAACAAATCCTTCTCCACGTCACCTTCCTTCCCTCCTTGTTTCCTTCACCTGGTGGAGGAGACTAATAAATGTTGAAAGTTTTTTTAATGATGATAATAAGAGATAAAATGTAATAATCTATATATGTTATATTATCAAAAACTCCTATTAATTTATTGTCGTTTCATGTAGTCAATGACAAAGGAAAAACACCGATGGGTGTGTGAGGTGCTCTTGTTATATTTTGTTTGCATTTTCTACTTCTCTCTCTATATAATATGGGAATTATGGATAATCAAGTTTACTTCTTAGTTTGCTGAATGAAACCTCATTATGGGAGGTCATTTTGTATGTAGACATGTTGTGAAAAATTTGGCAACTAATTTTGTCATAATTTGGTAGATATATAGGGTGGATAAGATACTGATAATAGAGTTGTTTTGATAGTCTAATCCTCTTTGTAATGTCAAAAGATTTGGAGATATGCTTAATGTCTCTGCTATCATATATAATTCTTGCTTATATATCAATATATAAACTTTGTGGCTCTCTTTTATTGATAAAAAAATGTCATACTTATTAGCTTAAATTTGACAATTATTTATATAAAATATTATATCAATTATAAATATAAATTATTTCGAAATAAATGACATCTAAAATAAAAAAAATATGCCTAGATCAAAATTAAATTTTTAGATAGATATATAAATAAATATATTTAAGAAATTTTAATCTATACTATCATAATAAAAATGTATAGCAAATATTTTAAAAATGATATTAATAAATACTAATAATATTTAATTTCAAATTTTATAAATTTTTGTTTGTGATACTTACTAAAAAATAATGATAATAAATTTAAAATTTAAATATAAAAATTAAATGTAAATAAATAAATTTTAGAAATTATAATGAAAATTTTATATTAGGGAAAAAAGAAGGTACATACAATAACATCTAAATATTTTTGTATGTAATAAAATTTATTTAAGATAAATAATACAACGTCAATGAATACTTTATTTTTTTGTATCATCCACATTTTAAATATAATTTAAATGTGGTCAAATTAGTTAAGCACAAAGTTTTTAAATCTTATGATATTTGTAAAATTTTTGTTTTTTTAATTTAATTTTTCTAAAAAATTATAAATTAGTTTGCAAAATAGAATTATTAAATTGATTTAGTTTTAAGGGGGGGAATAATTCTATAGTTTTTATTAATAATTTAATCAATCTTTAATTTTATATATAAGTTAAGATGTCTACTTTTTATAAAGGCATTTCAAAAAGAGTTTTTAGCATAGTTTTTCTATATTGGGAACAAATTACAAGACTAAACTTTACCTTTAACAAGTCATATTCCTTTATTACAAAGCAATTTGGATTGTCATATGTCAAATATATGAGAAACAACAAATAATTTTATATATCTCTTATTTAATCATTTGATTGATGTGCTAAATACTTAAGAAGGATTGATGGTAGAAGATTATTACACTCTAGTAGATTAATAGTACTAACAAAACAAACAATGCAAAATTATAAGACGTTTTTAATTTTTTTAATTGTGACCTCTAAATCTTTTTATTAAATAATGTGTTCATCTATAATTCATAATAATCTTATGTAGTCCTAGTTGGAACACGGGTTTAAGTAAAAGCTTGTATAATTTAATATGCAATATGTTCATGAATAAAACTAAGACTTCCCCAAATCAGCATTTCAATTTATATAAAGAAACATTTAATTGACTCTTTATTATACGAACTTCCAAGTTATAGTCACTTAAATTGCTCCTTTCAACCAATGATATTGGATAGTACTAGGTCCTCCTTTATTTTGATTCAGATTGTAACAAATGCACGAATTAAACTACTAAATAAAGAGCATAAACACACATAGACTAGAAAATAATAACATGATTCTATAGCCTTGAATAAGCTACCAAGTTTAGATGGTTAAGTATCAAAATCACAAGATAAGTTATCCATGATTTAATAATGCTATTTTTAGTTATGGAGTGACACATGGGTTTATATTATACAATGTTTCCATTTTCTTTTATAGCATTGTATAATGAATAATTAGTGTATACATAGAAAAGACATATGAAGTTAGAAGATGATTCATTTTCTTCAATAGAACTTCATGGATAGAATACCCAAATAAATATATATTTTATTACACTTTTGTATCCTTTTCTACATCATACTATTATATCTGAATATTTTTGTAATGTCCATATCCTTGCTTATTTAGTATTTGTGTTGTTACAATGACTTTTCTATGATAGACAATATATTAGTAATGGATGAAAGGAATAAGATTACCTTACAAGAGAAAACACAATTGTTATAACTTGGGGACTATACAATCTTATCTTGACCATTACACAAATAAAATATACAATAAGAGAGTACCTCACAGAGGGAGAAACAAACCATATCATAAAAATAGAATTATATAGTTGTAACATTATTGAAATAATACATTATACCTTAAATAACTACATATGAACAACATGACAATATGAGAGCCCATAATGCATGTAAAGTTTTCAAAGGAGGACCTTTCGAACTCCCATGATTGGTTATAAATTCCCAATCATCAAATCATCAACTAGACAAAACCAATCTGCAAATTGTTAATATCTCATAATCTAGCTACAAATTAATTACACAATAAATTCACAGATTAGAAACTCTATCTGATTTCTAACAATCAATACTCTGGGTTAATTAACAACAAATAATAGCGGAAGTAATAACAAATAACAAAAGACAATAACACAAATATACCCAGAAAAACCCTAGTGTGGGGAAAAAACTGCAAATGTCAAATCTTCTATTCAGCCTAACAACAAACTTTTTCTTCAAGAATACAATATAAGTTTACTACAACAATCTTACATATATAGAGCCCAACTGCTTTACTTAGCTTGCAAGAAAAGAAACTTTCCTTTCTTTCTTTGGCTTTATATCATATATAAAATCACTCTTGATTTTGTGCAATCTCACAAACTTTGAAATATTCTATTAAAGAATAAAAAACAAAGTTGTTGCTAAATATCCAACTCAAGTTGCTTTAAAGAAACTCCACTCCACCTTCCTAGCTAAAAACAAAAAATCAACACTCCCTCTTAGCGAGGAAGGTGTTGTACACAACACCTAGTTTATCCCTGAAGAATACAAACTTATTCTTCACCAAAGCCTTTGTTAGAATGTTTGCTATATGTTCATTCATAGGAATGTACTACAGTTTCACTATCCCCTTCTCCACACAATATCTAATGAAGTGGTACTTTGATCTCAATGTGCTTTGACTTGTCATGAATGAAGGGATTCTCAGAGAGTTTGATGCAACTCTGATTATCACAGTAAATGATTGTAGGATCTAGCTTTTGATCAAAGAGCCCACCTAGAATTTTTCAAATCCAGATAGCCTCACATGTAGCCATGATGGCTGCCATATACTCAGCCTCTGCAGAACTCTATGCAATTGACTTCTATTTATTGTTGTACCAAGAGACAACTCCTTATCGCAAACTGAAATTGTACCCTGAATTGCTCTTCTTGTCAATTGTACTGCCTGCCCAATTTGCATCAGTAAACCCCTCCAGCTTCACTCCATCCTGTTGAACATACTTTAGCCCATAATCAATTGTGCCTCAGAGATATCTTAAAAAATTCTTTGCAGTTAGTGCACACGTTTAGGTTCCATCATAAACTGACTGAGAGAGTTCACTGCAAAACAAATGTCTAGCCTAGTGTTGACCAGATACATAAGAGAGCCTATCAACTGTCGGTATAAAGTAGGGTCCATTGCCTTTGATTTGGAAGCATCAATATTCTTCCTGTTGGTCACAAGTGGTGTGGAGATGGGCTTACAGATCTCCATCCCAAATCGCTTCAAGATATCAATTAAGTATTTCTCTTGTCCAAGGAAGATCTCTCCCTCTTTCTGTCACAACTCTAATCCCATAAAGTAGTGCATCAACCCCAAATCCTTCATCTCAAACTCTCCTGCAAGATCTCGCTTGCTATGTCTTATGAGCTCCTCTGACCCTGTGAGAAATAAGTCATCAACATACAAAAATAGTATGAGAAGTTCACCCTTCACCTGAACATAGTACATGTTCGAATCCGCCTCACTCTTGATGAATCCCACACTCTGCAAGTAACTATCAATATGTGAATACCACGCCTTGGGAGCTTTCTTGAGTCCATACAATGCTCTTTTCAACCTGCAAACATGAGAATCCCTCCCATGTGCTTCAAATCCTTCTGGCTACTCTATGTAAATCTCTTCCTCAATTACTTTATTGAGAAATATTGTTTTAACATCCATCTGGTGAATCTTCCAATCCACCTGTTCAGCTAAAAAAATTATAGCTCTTATGGATGAGTACCTGTCTAGCTACTGGAGTGAAAGTCCCGTAATAGTCTATTCCTGCCTTTTGAAAAAACCCCTTTTCCACAAAACGAGCTTTGAAATTTTCCACACTACCTGTCTAGCTATTGGAGTGAAATTCCCGTAATAGTTTATTCCTTCCTTTTGAAAAAAACCCCTTTGCCACAAAATGAGCTTTGAAATTTTCCACACTACCATCTGCAACATGCTTAATATTATACAACCATCTCAAGCCCACTACAAAATCTACTTCAATTAATTCACTCATGAGTGCCACATACTCAAAATAACATTTGGGAGCCTTTCTTTTTGTAACTGAATCTTGTGGATCACCAACATATTCCTGGGCCTCTCTTAAAGTCTTCTCAGTCGCTCTATTTCTCCTCTTCTCTGTAATAGGAATATGAGGCTGAGGAATTATTTGTTCCTCCTGATCATCCTGTTCGGCTTGCTTGCTTTGCTCTCCCGCTTGTGTGGCTGAAGTTTGAGGAATTTGTGCTACCTCAATCGTGGATGATTTATCCTCCTCATTCATCAAGCTACTAGACTTCTGAAGAGCCCTCTTCTCCTTGAATTTCACATCTCTGCGAGCAACTATTTTCCTGAGTGCAAGAATGTAAACCCGATAAGCCTTAGAAGTTTCACTATACCCAACAAGGATACCCTTCTCTACAATTGGTTCTAACTTTGTTCTTTTCTCCACAGGAATGTGACAATACAAAAGGCATCCAAAGATCCGAATGTGCCCCAAATATGGTTTCTTACCACTAAATGCCTCTTTTGGAGTCAATTTTCCCAACACTTTGTGAGGGCTCTTATTTTGCAAATACATGATTGTATTGTAAGCTTTTGTGCATAAGAACCAAGACAATTCCTAATCACGAAGCTTGGCCTTGGCTGCTTCAACTATAGCCATGTTCTTCCGCTTAGCAACCCCATTCTGTTGAGGGTCATACATAAATATCAACTCTTTCTTGATACCTTCTTAAGCACAAAAATATTTGAAGGCATTCGAGGTATACTCACCTCCATTATCAGACCTCAATATCTTGAACTTCCTCCCTGCTTGGTTCTCCACAAGAGCCTTAAACTCTTTGAACCTACTAAAGACCTCATCTTTTTTCTTCATAAAATATATCCACGTCTTCCTAAAGAAATCATCAATGAAGGTAACATAATACTCATACCCATTCAAGGATCTTGTTGACATAGGCCCACACACATCTAAGTGTACAAGATCCAAAATCTTGTCTGATCTACCGTCGCTACTTGAAAAATTAGTCTTGGCATATTTCCCAAGAGCACAACCCTTGCACATCTCATGCTTTTCTGTTTTCATCTCAAGAAGCCTTGTCACTATCGCCTTGAGTAACCAAAACAAGTTGCCATGCCTGACTTTAATCACTTTTGCAACTGTGGAATCTTTGGGACAAATATAGACTTTTCCCCTCTCAAAGGTCACGATGAAAACCTTGTCTTCCAAAGTAGAAACCAAGATTAAATTCTTTGTCATGCCAGGGACATACAACACATCCTCCACCAACAAGGGTTTTCTAGACTCCCTCTAAAACTTGACAGTGCCAACACCAGTTGCATGGTACTTGACATTATCACTGAGCTCAATATAGAAATCCAGCTTCTTGTCCTCCAACTTGGTGAAACATTCTTTGACTCCCGTCATGTGGCAAGAAGCCCTACTGTGAATATACCAAACATTGTTAGAAACTGAACTTGAGATCTACAGGCAATGAGTGAAAACTCATTCTCAAATCGTGATGCAAACTCATCCACTTCAGCTATAGCAACAACTTGCTTCTTTTGATTGTCCTTATTTTTATTATTCTTATTTGGACATTGATTGGCATAGTGACCCATCTAATGACAAAAAAAATATTTTATGTTGCTCAAATATTTCTTCTGCCCACTCTTGGAAGAAGAACCTATTGATTTGCCTTTAATAGATTTCTTACCCTTGCATGCAAGAGCAATATTTTCTTCATCTTGACCCTTCTTTGTCTGGTCTCCTCGATGAGAACCTTCACGTATTTCCTCTTGAAAAAAATAATCCCAAAGCCTTGCCCAATCAGGTAGCCAATCTCTGCTGACAATACACTTGACAAACACTTCTCAATGCTTTGAAAAACCATTCAAGGCTATACACACCAATTCATCTTCGACAATCGTCTCTCCAACAATATCCAACTCACCTCTGACTTGTGTCAGCTTAGACAAATGAGAGGTCACCTCTCGCCTTTGGAGATCTTGGTATTATGTAATTTGTCCTTGAGCATCATCTTACGACTCTAGTAGTCGCTTTGATAAAGTTTTGTGAGCGCATCCCACATCTCTTTGGCGATGTCTTTCCTTGATAGATGAGGATTTAAATGATCTCTTACTCCATGAAGAATGATTCTCTGAGCCTTGGCTTCCTTGACTTAATGTGAATCCAAGGCAACCTGATCATTTACTAGTGGTGTCACTCATGTACTAGCATAGATCCACAACCTGTTCTCCTTGAGAACAAATGTAATTCTGACCTTCCAATGTAATAAGTTAGACGGACCCTCAAGCTTGTCCTCATATCGAACACTGGTTGCCATAGCCACAAAAGAACATGCAGACACATCTTAGCTTTGCATTCGAAGTTTAGAGCTCTGATACCATGTTAATTTCACATAACCCAGCTACTTTTAATTACACAATAAATTTACAGAATAGAAACTCTATCTAATTTATAAGAATCAATACTCTGGGTTAATTAACAACAAATAATAGTGGAATCAATAACAAATAATAGAAGCCAATCGCAAAAATACAATAACACAGATATACCCAAGAAGTCAATCACAAAAAAACAATAACAAAGATAAACAGCACAAGTTTTCTACAACAAACTTACATATATAGAGCCCAAGTATACTTAGCTTGCAAGAAAATAAACTTTCCTTGCTTTCTTTGGGTTTATAGCATATATAAAATCACTCTTGATTTTATGCAACTTCACAAACTTAGAAATATTCTATTAAAGAATAAAAACAAAGTTGTTAAATATCCAACTCAAGTTGCTTTAATGTGAGTTGCTTTAATGTGCATTAAAACAAGCAACTCCACTCCACCTTCCTAACTAAAAAATAAAAATCAACACAAATGCCCAAACAAATGAAATCTTTTTGGTTTCTACTGAGATATCAATTTGGCTTACCGTAGACACTACCTAATCGAGCATCCGTCACTCTGTAAGTAGCATCCATCATTCTGGTAAGGTAAAATTTTTATATAACTGCAATTTTATGTTGTCATGACAAGATATAAATTTTATCTTTAGTGCACATCTTATTGAATGATAGCATGCAAATGTTATTTATTGATCATATTATTAATTTCATTTTAGAATCTACGACACCATGGCAAAGTCTCAGAAGCCCACAAAAAAATATGAATATGAAAAACTGACGAAGAAGAGAGCACAGTAAAATACATTAAACAAGAAGGTACATACATAGGAAGACATACCGTTGGTATAACTGTATAATATCAAACACTACCATAAACAAAAATGTAATATCATGTGCTTCCCTTCCAAGCCATGCATGTAAGTTAGTGAGGATTGAAAAAATGCATCAGATCTTCCATGATTCTAAGAAATAAGTACAAACAATGGCTGAAATCCATCACATTCCACCATCTCCTTCCTCACCATTTAAATCTATAGGAATCACCCGCTCACTGCGCTGCTAGTGGCCGTTATGTTATTTCATGGGAACACCTCAAGGATCCTTACAATGGAAACATGATCATATAACAAAAATGGGAGCCTTAAATTTGGGATCACAACGAACGCTCTGAAACTCAGTAGCAAATCAAAAAATCTTCTTCACTTCATCATGAATTTTGGGAGAACAGTCTCCATTCATAACAACAAATGGGCCAAATGTCGCTTCCCTTAACCCTTCCACTGTGTGATCACTCTTACACATCCACTTGAATGTGTAAGTAATTGATGTCAGCCCCGAACATTTATAACACTCCAGAATCTTAGAACATTTATTGAGAATTTCTGCCTCTTCACACTCCTCGGTTTCAATCTCTCCATATGTAGAGCCTTAAAAAACCCCGCCTTCAGAGGTCTAGGGTTCTTTTTTTGGCACAAGGAACTGCACGTCCGTACGCCGAGGTTGCTCGCTGCAACAACTCTTCTCATGCATTGTCACAAGAGATTCTTCCTCAAGACAAGGGTTTGAAGCCAAATTAGGGTTTGAGGCGGGACTAGGGTTTGAAGCAAAATTACGGTATGCAATATGGCATCTCTCCGAGGGGAACCGATGAGCCCATCAAAGTATTAAACTAAGGAATAATGCAACACTTTTGGATATGTATTTTCCTATATCATGAGGCCGCCATTTTCAAGGATGCAGAGTATGAGAGCATCTTCTATGTGACCGACGTAGCTAGAAAACAAGGAGGGTCTGTGAGAGGGTTTTATGTTTGCTTCACTGTCTAAATAGTGACCGAGGATGAAGACGATCATTTTGATGAAGAGTAACTGCGGGGTGGGAAATCTTGGCACCCGAAGTTCTCCTAGTTGGGCCTTCATTAGGTCCCACAAACACATTGTGTATGGCACGTTATGAATTTTACCATGGGTTTGTCTAGTAGGGCAACATCCTCATGCTCTTCTATTGCTTTTGCCCCTATCAGAACTTGGAAATAGAATGTTGTTTCAATAATGTTGGGTAAGTGTAAAGTGTTGCTCCAGATTTCAAAATATGATATTACAACTACAGTAACTGTATTGTTAAATTACCTATTCATTCGAAATGCTTACTTCTCTATTAAACATTATGATATTTTCATTTCTTTTTTCTTGTTTTTGGATTTTTTGTATTCTTCTTTTTCTTGTTTTCTGTTTCTGATAATGGATCAGTTTGATTGATGATGGAGAAAAAATTACATTGATCTATTTTAGAAATAAGCATTTTGATTATCATGAAGTATGGAAACTTCATGAATATGATTATTATTCATTCTTTAAAATTGCATAGCCTAATTTAGAAATATATTTTTTGATTATTATAGACTTTTGAAATTTCATAAATTTGATTACCACTCATTCTTTAAACTAGCACAAAACTTAATGAATCTCATTACTACTCATTCTTTAAACTAGCACAAAGAAGATTTAATATAAAAATGAATATATTCTTAAAACATAAAAAATCTGTAAATTTTGTTGGTGACAAAAAATTGCATGGCCTGATTCAGAAGTAAATATTTTGATTATTATAGACATAAGCATTTTGATTATTATATACTCTGAAAATTTAATAAATTTGATTACTACTTATTCCTTAAACCAACACAAAGAAGATATAATGTAAAAATGACTACTCTTAAAACATAAAAAATCTTTATATGTATAAAAAAATTAAAAAATTTAAATCCAACAATGATGAAAATTTTAATTGACATCCCACAAAAGAAACATCCTAATTTTATCTACTCATTTAACTTTTTAATTGATCAATACTCAATTATAACTTTTCAAGATTTACAACTAGCACTTGCATCTAGAAGAGGTGCAATGGTCACGCCGATAGTTAATATAATTGGGGCTGAAGGAAACAAAAATAAAGTGTATTATCCTTATCCCCCTCCTCCTCCTCCTCCTCCTCCTCTAACATCCATATTAAAAACAAACTTGCATAAAATAATCATTTCAAGAATAATTTCTATGTGAGTGTATGAATTCCATTACTACCTTACAATTTTACAATGTTAGATTACCTCTCTAACAATATTCCCCTTTTTCTTATGATGTGTTCTTCCATCTGTTACATTCATATGAACAACACAAAAGCATCAATTCCCTTGCTTGTCCAGTAAAATACTTGTTGTATTCAGGTCTCTGTGTGCAACTCCATGTTCATTTAGGAACAATGTTCCCTCTGCAATATCAATAGCAATACGAAGCACATCCTTCAATTGAATCCTCTTGCTCTTCTGACTTAGTTCGTGGAGAGATCCTCCATCCATTAATTTAGTTATAGTGCATATTGCATGGGTGTCATCTATGCAGCATACATAGAAGGGTAGAATGTTTATGTGCCCACAAGTCATGAGTTCCATGATATCCTTTCTGAACTCTACTTCATAAGAGCTACCCCTTCCACATCCTCTTAGCTTTCTCAAAGCAAATTTCTTGCCTTTATATGTTCCCTTGAAGAGTGTTGAGGTTATCTGTTCCAAGAACTCTTCTTCTTCAAGGATCACAAACCATCTACCAAGCTCTTCCTTGCCTGAATAAATTGTCTGCCATATATCAACTACAATCGTAAAAGAAGAACTCTACCAAGCTATTCCTTTCCTGAACAAATTGTCTTCCATTCATCAACTACAATCATAAAAGAAGAACCCAGATGAGGCATTTCTATCAACTTGTCAAGTGATTGCTCTGCTGGGAAGTCCAAGTCAAAATCAATATCTTTTGATGGTGAATGAGATTCCTCTATTGATTCTCCTCCTGGTTTTTACATATCTTCTTCATCTAATCATGCACGTGTTGTCACCTTCTCTAAGGAATCTCCGCCCTCACATCCACATAGACCAAATGTGAGCTTCATTACCCTAGGTTTCTTAATGGATGCTTTAAGGGCACTCTCAATCTTTGTTTTGGAGCACTTTTCTTGACTGCGCTGAATAATTATGATCCCCAACGTGAAGTTTTTCTTCTTAAAAAGTTGGATTTCTTCAAACAAAATCCCAGCATTTTCAAGGGCACACGTCACGGAAGGCCAGGAAATGGTTGAATTACAGGAAAATGTGATTTTGAAGAGGTTAAGCTCTCCATTAGAGAATACTGAGTTGGATTTGGGGGAATTAGATGCCTTTGTAGATGGATCTCTCTCAATGCCATGTTCCTGTGTGAAAACTGCAGGATGGTCTTCCGTTGCTTGCTCTATCAAACAAATGTGGAGGAAAACTTCCTTCATATCAAATCCAACTTGAGCATAGCTGCCATGTTCACAGCCCACAACCCCACATAAACGTAAGAATATCTCAAATATTGAAACATATGATCTAACAAGGCCATTACAAATATTGATAAGTAGCCCAGGTAACATTTCAAAGACAAGCACAAAGGTCCCTACTTCAGATTTGCCACCCACTAAAATAATTTGTTTGTTTTGAAAATTAGGAAAGATGAAAATAAGCAAATACTAAGCATATTCAGAGGAACAACAAGCATAAAATGGAGAACTACATTGAGAAGAACAATAAAATTCTAGATATGTGCATAAAATATGTCTATACACAACAAATTCAAAGTAAAAAAACAAATGCATAAGTTGGGTATAAGCAGTAGAGAAATTCATGGTTGGCACAGGAAGCACTATAAGATAAGTTGATTCGATATGTGCAATGATAATTAACCTCAAAATGTATCTCACATGTCATAGTGAAAAATTCAAGACTTCCATCGAACAACTAAAGCACAAATTGAAGATGTGCAATTTCCAAGTAATAACCAGAAACAACACTTAAGAGGAAATCCATAAATCTATATAAAAACAAGAAGTCCAAGAAAGAGATCTCATAACAAAATCCACGAATCTATTCCATAAGCACATATATAGAAAAGTTCTGTTGAAACCACCATAGATGTGCATGGAGAGAAATAACATACTACATTTTGGATCCCCAATCAGACAAAGACATTTTCAATTCTTCTTGAACACTACATGGAAACCTGAACCGTTTGTTTGTTATTCTATGTCATTCGCGAGAAGAAAGAGTCTCGCTGAGTTGGCAGTTCAAACAATCCATTATTTTTTGAGTTCATGCAATCACAAATCATTCATTTAATTTTAATTGGTTGAAATCATATTTGATTCCGTTCAAGCAATCCATTATTTTTTCAGTTCATGCAATCACAAACCATTCATTTAATTTTGATTGCTTGAAACCGTATTTGATTCATTTTTTGTTGAAACCTTGTTGAACGAAATGCACTTTGCCTACAAATGGGCAAAAATTTCCTACAATTTCCAGTATAAGACAATTTTCTATCTGGTTGCATAAGACAATTTACCGGTTCCGGTATAAGACAATTTACAAATTGGGGCAATAAGACATTATTATATTTGTATTTTTTAAGATGAAATTTTGGTAAAATGTTTTAAATTGTAAATATCTAATTAAAGTTGTAATCTGAGTAATAATTTATTCAAATTGATGAAACTAAAAGTTAATAAAATTATTTCTTACATAAAGAAAAGATAAAAGATTATAATTTATATATTTACAATTCTAAGAATAAAAAAATAGTATGAATATTAAATACAATTAAAAATAGACTTATATGTTTGAATATTTTCCAAAAACTAATATATTAAACAAAATTAAATATTTATTAGTAAATTTTTATACAAAATCGAAGATAATCAATAAATAAATTTATTGTGAGATATATTCACAGACAAAATTTTAATAAGCAAGATAGTAACTAATATAGTCTTCTCATATAATAATCAAAATATAATCTATTAATATAAACTTAAATTTAAAAATATGTAATTATATATATTTATATTTTAATAAAACCATCTATATATGTACATATATATGATTGATAAATAAAAAAGTCAAATAATCAACCGCAACCCAATGTACTATTATGAAACATATTACATATGTTTTTTCTATTACATAAGAAAAGATAAAAGATTATAAATTATATAAAAATAGTATGAAAATTAAATACAATAAAAAATGGAGTTATATGTTTAAATATTTTCCAAAAACTAATATATTAAATAAAATTAAATATTTATTAGTAGATTTTAATATAAAATCCAAGATAATCAATAAATAAATTTATTGTGAGATATATTCAAGACAAATTTTTAATAAGCAAGATAGTAATTAATATAGTCTTCTCATATAATAATCAAAATATAATCTATTAATATTAACTAAAATTTAAAAATATATAATTATATATAATTGTATTTTAATAAAACCATCTATATATGTATTTTATTTCAGGTATAAGACAATTTACCGGTTCCACCATAAGACAATTTACTAGTGCATGACAATTTTTCGTCAATAGGCTATGCCCACAATAAAAAGCTTATCAGCTTAATTAATATACTTAAATGCTTATATTGCTAATATTCCTATTTAACCTTTATATTGTCTTATACTTTTCCATTATTTTTATAACGAAAAGGATGAGAAAGAAATAAAAAGGAAACATAAAACAAGCAACCTAAATCTACCTTATTATGGTGTAACAACATAAAAATAAACACGAGTCCCTCTAAAACATTCATTTCCAAGAATATTAAAATACTCTGAAAATTGATAATAATAATAGTAAGGATAAATATAGTGTCATTTTTATTTTTATTAAAATAAATTACAAAAACTAGACTTATAGCTTCAAGGGTAGAGTGTCATTTTTATTTTTATTATCTTTTAGAAGTATATGAAACTATTTGATAGAATGTTTCAATAGCCATATTTATGTTTATTTTATGTTATTGTAGCATAGTACTAGAAGATATACTTAAGCTTGTGGTTTTCTTTTCTCTTTTTGTTTCTTTTGGGATAACTCAATAAAATTCAAATGTTGACGGAGAGCAAGAAAAAACATTTTCAATTAAGACATAAATCCAAAGATTGATAGAGAACAAGAAAAAATATTTCAAATAAAAACATTCATGAATTGTCAACCAACAACAATTTAATTTTAGTTACAAACATTCTTTCTTTTTGTTTCTGTCAAATGCTTTGTTCTATCTTTTTTCTCTAGTGTCAAAATTTATACTGAAATATGATAAAAGATATATGAGGTAGTTCCTTATGCTACAATAAGATCTAGATGATAAGTATCAACTTAAAAATCTTTTATCTAATTTCTTTCATAATCAAATAAATTTTGTCACCTCCTATTTACTATAACTTTCTTTCTACACATGAACAATAATATTTTAATTTAAAAAGTGTAATTTTTTAATTTTTATTTTTTTAAAACAAAAATAATACTATTAACTCTCCAAAAGCAGAGAGAAAACTCACTCCCCCAAATTTCAATATTCTTCATACATCTAATTTGATGGAGATTTCATTTCGTATTAAGACATAAATTAGAATATTATTACATAGTACGAAACAACATTCCAATTTAAGCCATAATTCCAAATGTTGATGGGGGAGTTAGAAACATTCTAAATAAAGACATTGTTTATGTGAAATGTTTTGTTCTGTCTTTATTTTGTTGTTGTCAAGTTTTATAAGTGGTCATGATAGTGATGTAAATAAGAAAACTATGAAAATTATATTCATACAATCAACAAAATATGATTTCATTTTGTACTAAATCTCATATCAATACTGAGATTAGAAGATTTTTCATAGAAATTATTATG
>MU225962.1:177437-187971 GCA_018584345.1 Thuja plicata | reverse complement strand
ATAGACTTACAACTTTTAGTGATTCATCATGAGAAAGAAGCAAAATTTTAATATTTTACATCATCTCCACAAAATAAATAAACTAGCAATTGCACCTTAGAGTGATTTAACAAAACCTAAGAGAGACAATGAGGGATCAGTATGTTTGAATGGATCAACCTCTTGTTCTTCTTCCCATGGGGGAAACAAGTTAATGTAGGATTCATCTTGTTGGTTTCTAGCCTTTGACCTAGTATAAGGTCCTCCATAAGGTGTAAAAGACATGGTGTTATCCACAATTTAACTAAAATGAGTGACGTAAAGCAAATAAAAGGGAAAACCTCTTGAAGAGAGTTCGAGCTCCTATTTAACAAGGGTAACTCTAAGAACAAACTTCGACTTCTCTTGATCTCAGAGATTGATGATGATAAGATACGATTTGACTCTAGCCTTAGATGAGACAGAGTTACTGAAAAAGATTGATGAAACTAAGATAATGAGATCAAGATAATCTAATCTGCCCTATTGAATTATCAATGTTTAAACAACAACTGAACCAGAAGGAGAGGTAATCCTAGATGTTTGAGATTTCACTTATTCTTTTTTATTTCGTAAGATGTATTTGCTGACCTTTCATATGATACGGGAGACTTTTCCAAGGTTGCAGAGAGATCAAATGTGGTGTTTTAATAGAGGAATCTAGATTGTTTTGGCCAAATAAGTGCACAGGTCTTTTGGTCGATTGTGGCAAACTTTTTTCGATTGCAGCAGAATACAGGGTCAATTGCGGCAGAGTGCGAGGTCGATTGTGGCCAACTTCCAATGATTGTGGTAATAAAAGGATCGATTGTGGTAATAAAAGAGTCGACTGCGGTAAACTTCCATCAATTACGAAAAACTTCCATCAATTGTTGCAACTTGGGACAGTCGTAAAAAATTTGATTGCAATTTGGAGATTTGTCTCATAAGATGAACTTTTGGAATAGTGATTCTGGAATAGACTTTTGTTGACACCCTATATATTCAACATGTTTGACTCGTTTTGACTGTGTAAGATGTTGGATTTGCATTTTGAAAATTGATCACACAAGCAAGCACAATAGACACAATGTTTTGAAGGCCCAAGAATAAATAGTGTATGTTCTACAACTTTTTCAAGTTGCAAGGTTTTCACATGGTCAAAACAGAGACAATCAGATTAATCTACGGTCAATTGGATTCAAGATGCAATATTATAGGCCCAATGCTTTTGATATTCATCATCTCACACAATAATTGTCACGCTACTAGGAAACGAAGGTCCATGACGTAGGTGCCCATGTTTTTGCCTTTCCTATGTATTGTTGTTGTGCTAATGAAGATCTCTTTCATCAACACAATACCCCGGAACACATATGTTGGGAAATTTGGGGGAAATTCTACAACCCGTTGCATTATAATAATACATGTGTTCAGAGGTAAACTGGGTGGGTCTCTAATTAATCGGGTTATAGTAGGTTCTATGGCATCTATCCAATCGATTTGTACGTGTGTGACTCATTTAAGAGCCTAGTTGACCATGTTGGCTACTTAGGGATACTTCAGCCGATCTAGGATATTATCAACACAGCTCGCCCGAGCTTGGCTAGATATAAGATAGAGCTTTGACCCACGTCTTGTTTATATACTGATCAGAAGGATTACCGGTTTAAGGTCATCCTCTAAGGAAGAAGCGCTTTCCCAAGGCATGCCTCTCTAAAAAAAAGGTTTTATTCTAACAGATTGTGCAAGCACACCAAAGACTCAAAACACAAGGTTAATCACATTAAGCACCAAAAGATCAAATGTGAACTGAGCTATCATCCATACAAGCATGAGTGTTCAATTTTAATCCCAAACTAAATGATATTTTCTTGTTTAGTTTTAAGTGCACCAATTTCAAAAGTTTTTTTTTTGCTTAGTTTTAACCCCACGTCAATTTTATGCACCAAATTAAAAGAGGAGATTGTGGTGTTTTGAGCATACACTTTCTTTTTAAGCACCAAAAGACAAATGAATTGATTTTAGATTTAACCAAAATTAAGTTGCTTCCACGCCACAAGCAATCAAGGAATGTTAGTACTGAACAATCCTAGCAATCAAAACAAATGATATTCAGAAATGCCTAGATTTTTAAGGCCATCAATACTCATGGTAACTTTATATTTTGCTGCAAAAATGCTTAAGAGAATCAATATACATATTGAAGGGTTTGATTTGGTCTTCAGCTGTGATTGCCAAGGCTGCCTTTCATTGTGTGTAGTAATGAGTGACTCTTATTTGGCATGCTTTTCGTGACCTAAACCCTGGGGTGCGTCTGATTATTCTCCTTTCCATTAGACATTTATTCAGCCTTGCACAAAAACTAAGAAAGAATCAGATCTGATCAATAAAATGATGAAACAAAGCAATTATGAAATAATTCTGACAGTTGCGAAATAGGATATGTAATTGCAAAATTCTTCTGTCAGTTACGAAATTTGTCAGGCAATTGCAAAATTATTCTGTCAGCTGTGAAATTTGTCAGGCAATTGCAAAATTCTTCTGTCAGTTGCAAAATTTGTCAGACAATTTGAAATTCTTTCGTCAATTAAAATTTTTTCTAGGCAATTGTAAAATATTGTCTAAAACATAGACTGCAACACGAATTAATCGATTGTGAAATACAAACATCAATTGTGAAATTACAAGAAACAATTGCGGTAATAAACTAGGAAATTGCAAAAATCTTTCGTCAATTGTGAAATTCTTTCGTCAATTACGAAATTACAGAATATCCCCCAAAAAAGATGAAACTGCGGCCATACGGCTGAGGTTGGGAAATTCTTTTGGGTGCCTGCAAGAAATTATCGGCTTGTTAGTTTCACATTGGGTTCACCAAAATGTATAGGATCTGATTCTGCACACTCAAACAAGGGTTAGTAGCACCGATTGGCAATGAAAGAAATCAATCAAACTACTAAGAACAAACCTATGAATAATAAAATAACAAGCATTACAGAGGAAAACAAACAAATGCAAACCACAATGCTTGAAGCTTCTATTGCTTCTCTCTACTCCTTCTGAAATGTTGTATGGATGGTGCTCAGTATTGGTATTGACAACATCTGCGACTTGGGAGTGTTGAGAAAATAAGATCAATATGATAATGATTTCACTTTATGTTTCATACAAGAATCCTGCAGAGTAATTGCGCACAATAATTTGAAATCCGGACCTCCTTTAAATGGCTGAGAAGGGTTGATTATATAGAAATGGAAATTATTTGGACGGATGAGATCGATCCTAGAAACTTGATAATGGATGGCTATGATCAAAAGGAACTAAAGAAGCAATCAGTAAACTCCACATCTTAACTAAAGAGAACTAGAGGGGATGGTTTAGTCAACTGAAGAGTTGATTGGTGAGTTACCTCTTTGAACTGAAGAGTTGATTGTGAGCTACCTCTTTGAACTAAAGAGTTGATTGTGAGTTACCTCGTTGAATTGAAGAGTTGATTTATTTGAGTATTTATTTAATTTTAGAAATTAAAATACTCAAACATGAGATAATTCAATTCTATTTTGATTTAAAATAGAATATTTGAGTGAAATTAAATTAATTGAATTAGAAGAGTAAATTAATAAGTTTAAATATTTGATTTTAAACTTTAAGAAATTAAATTAAATTAATTAATAAAGATTAATTAAATAAATGAAATTATTTATTTAATTAATTTTGGGGAAATGATTGAATGATTAGATGATTCGATTTAGATGAAACAAGATGATTAAAAACTATTAATTAATAGACAAAAATTAGTAACTAAATGTAAGGTTGCAAGTCTGTCCATTTTAGGGTGTCTATAGAATGTTTCAATAGACATATTTATATTTATTTTTATGTTATTGCAACATAGTACTAAAAGATATATTTAAGCTTGTGGTTTTCTTTTCTCTTTTTGTTTCTTTTGGGATAACATAAAAGAAAACTCAAATGTTGATGGAGAGCAAGAAAAAACATTTTAAATTAAGACATAAATCCAAATATTGATAGAGAACAAGAAAAAATATTTCAAATAAAAATATTCATGAATTGTCAACCAACAACAATTTAGTTTTAGTTACAAACATTTTTTCTTTTTGTTTATGTCAAATGCTTTGATCTATCTTTTTTCTCTAGTGTCAAAATTTATACTGAAATATGATAAAATATATATGAGGTGGTTGTTGGAAATACAATATGGGAAAGCAAGATATTGAGAGTGGGGCCGGGGGGGGGGGGGGGGGGNGAATCAGATCTTCAAATTTTTGTCACTTAAAACAAACTGATCCACAAACATGCATAAATGAAATTGATCTATCATCTAGTAGCATCCACGATAGTAAATAAATAACGCAAGACACAAAATTTGGTAACCCAGAAACCCAATAAGGTAAAACTGGGGTGGGGATGACACCTACAAAAATCTTCACTACTACAGCAATAAAGTGTGCCTGTTAGGGCTACAAAATTTGATCACAATTTGTAATCTACCTGGTTAAAGGTCTGCCCAGTTAAGAGCTACATATCATTACAATCTACTTTGTAAAAGGATTTAAAATTACAACAAAGTAAGCACTCGGCTAAGAGATTTAGAAAGGTCTGTTAGAACCACTCTATTAAGAGATTTCACCTGATACACTTGTTAGAATGTCTCAAGATCTGATGCTTTGATATGCACTCTGATGCTAATAACATATCTCCTCTTTTCAATACCTTCTCTGATCTAATAATCTGATATATCTTTACTTAGCTGCTCACTGCACTTTCACTCTGCTAGATCTATGCTTCCTCTCTCAAAACAACCCTTTGCACATCTCTCATGCACGCATACACCTTCTCTTACAATCCTCTAATTAGGGTAAGAAGCAATCTTAATATACTTTATGGATCTGGCAATTAGATCTAGATCAACGATCAGGATCAAATGCTTATGCCGCTTAGGACAATCCAATTTTCTGATTGGCTCCATACCACCATAGTGGGATCAAATAATTAAATGCGTAATTATCTCGTTGCAAATATTAAATGCTTAGATAAGTAAGCCCAAAATAATTTACCTTGAAATTTGTGTCATTCATGACATACATAACAAAACTGTCTTTCTTGACACAAAAAGACTATGGTGCTCGGCATGGACTGAACTTGGCAACCGTGTGAGTCGACAATTATTATCTGCTCGGCAACGACTATGCCGGATAGCTCAGCCGCAGTGATGACCGACTAAAACTGCCTAGATAAATGACTAAGTGTGGGACACTAATGATCAACAAAACTTAGAGATCAACAGTAGTTCCTTATGCTATAATAAGATCTAGATGATAAGTATCAGACTTAAAAACCTTTTATCTAATTTCTTTCATAATAAAATAATTTTTGTCACCTCCTATTTATTATAACTTTTTTTCTACACACGAACAATAATATTTTAATTTAAAAAGTTTAATTTTTTTATTTTTATTTTTTTAAAACCAAAATAATACTATCATCTCTCCAAAAGCAGAGAGAAAACTCACTCCCCCAAATTTCAATATTCTTCATACATCAAATTTGATGGAGATTTCATTTCATATTAAGATATAAATTAGAATATTAATAGATAGTAAGAAACAACATTCCAATTTAAGACATAATTCCAAATATTGATGAGGAGCTAGAAACATTCTAAACAAGTGCCAAGTATTTTCCTAATAATTGATTATAGTTATAATATTCAATATAATTTAATAAAGTATAATAGATTTTATTAGAAGATAATAATTTAATAATAATATGGGGCCCTGTTTGCCTTCCCAAGGCAGGTGCCTTTGCTTGGTTGGACATTCTAGATAGGGTCCTCACTGGTGTCAGGCTTGATAGGTTAGGAATTACTATTGTCTTTCCTTGTACTTTAAGTGGATTTTTTTATGGAAACCTCTGATCACTTATTCCTTCATTGTCCATTTGCTCTTGATTGCTGGTATTGGCTTATTCAACGTCTTGGATGGTCTACGATCATTGGTCCTAACCTTTGTGATCACTTCAAAGCCTAGCCTTCTTTTCATAAAGCTTCCACATTTGCGCCCCTTTGGAAGATCAACCCCTCTCTAGTCATTTGGAATATCTGGCTTGAAAGGAATGAAAGAGTTTTTAGAAATAAATCTAATTCTTGGGTAGATGTGATCGGTAAAATTGAGAAGGATGTATCAGAAGTTATGCTTTCTTATAATTTCAAATTGATTAATTCCAAAAAACCTTTTTCTAAATGGGATTTCTTCATTCATGACAATTGGCCTTTGTTGCAGACTCTTCTGTCTCATGGTTGTCATTCTTCCAGCCCTTCTCCTTCCCGCTTAAATGTAACATGGCCAGCTCCCCCATCTGGATTTGTTAAACTTAACTACGATGGTGCCTCTAGGGGAAATCTGAGCATTTTGGGCACTCGGATTGTTTTAACAGACTCGAAGGGCAACATAATTAGAGCAGCTTGCAAGAAATTACCTCCATATCCTAATAATGTTGCAGAGTTTGAAGCCCTTCTTCTTGGTCTTTCTCTAGCAGTCTCCATGAACCTTTCTAATCTCATTATCGAGGGTGAATCAATGGTGATTCACAATATCATCTCCTCTAGAAAGACTTCCTCGTAGAAATTAAGATATAGGCTAGATTTGGTTCATAGCAAACTGGAAACCCTTCAAAATTTTGAATTGACTCATTACTTTAGAGAAACAAATATGGTTGCAGATTTTTTGGCAAATAAGGCTATTGATGATCCCATTCTGTTTCAGGAGGTGGATGAGTATTTTCTTTCACATTTGACTTAACTGTCTCAATTACGCGTAATTACTATTGCTGCTATATTTTGTTCTAGCTCTCAGTTGCATGGTTCCACTTTCACTCTTCTCATATTATGCTCGTTCATGTATCATGAGCTTGTATATTTTATATTTGAGTTTTACACTACTACTAATTGATCTTGCCAGTTGGCTGTGAAGGAGTATATGTAGGTCTCTAGATTGGTTCGTACATGTTCTTCTTTTCTGGACTTCGAAGGAATGTATTTACTTGTCTTCCTTCTGGAGATAACATCTTTTCTAAGTTCCATCATGTTGGATTAGCTTCCTTCTCCTTCTCTTCTATCTCTCTTGGTGGTTCATACTGTGGGATTTGGGGGTATAATAATTTGTATCTCCTGGATAAATGATGGTTAATCCTTAGGCATGGGTGGGGAATTAATGTGGCTGTTGTTGTAATTGGCATTATGTGTCATGGCCACTTCTATATCTGGTAGTGTTTACATTATCTAGGTTTGGCCTATTTTATGAGGTCTGCCTCACTGCATTTTGTTTCTTTACGAGCGATGATGTGGAGGTTTTCTTTTCCATGTTCTTTCCTCCATGAGTCCTTGTTGAACCTGTGTAAAAAATCTATATAAATAATAAAAATATTTTAGTGGCTATGGCCACTTTTGCAAAAAATAAAATAAATAATTTAATAATAATAGAGGTTTGAAACTACAAAATAATTTTAGTAAATTTACTAAGGATAATTATTTAATATAAAATTTGTATAATGTACATTTATGAAATAATAGTATATACTTTTAATTAATATAATAATTGTTTTGATTCACATATTTTTTTACAGAAATGTTTTAAAATGATAAGTATAAATTAAACAATTAAGTTTGGTAAATATGGGGGTATTGTATCCTAAAAATTGCCTCAAAAATAGCAATGAACATAGTACTTCTGTGAAATCCGAGTATATAAGACCCCAAATTTATTAGCCAATCAACATGAAGAAAAATAATTGTCATGATTTTTTTACTTAAAAATTTCATATGTATACTTTGGAAAATTTAAAAAGAAATTGAAAAGAAAAAATAGTTAATTGCAATTGGTCGAAATAAGTTTTTTAAATTGAATTTGTTAAGAAAAACTCATTGCAATAGTATGTAGCCTAACGATAAATACTAATATTTAGACATTGTTTATGTGAAATGTTTTGTTCTATCTTTATTTTTTTGTTGTCAAGTTTTGTAGTACCATGATAGTGATGCAAATAAGGAAACCATGAAAATTATATTCATTCAATCAACAAAATATGATCTCATTTTGTACTAAATCTCATATCAATATTGAGATTAGAAGAATTTTTATAGAAATTTTTATGCTTATATCAAAAAGAAAATCTAGATTATAGATATATGAGGTAGTTCCATATACTACAATAAGATCTAGATAATAAGTATTATAGACTTACAACTTGGGTACGCCGAAGAGGTGTGAATGAAAGGTCAATTAGGGAAAAAAATGGTTTTTAAATGTTGCTTTAAGATTTCAAAATTGAATCTCTATTTTAAAACCGATGATCCTATTAACTGGACACAAATTTTTATTTTAGAATTAAATAAACTTAAATATGTGATTAAATTTTTAATTTTAAAGGTAGAATAATCATTTTTGTGGATTTTACAAAATCATAAGAGAGACAAGAAATTGATCATCCATAAAATATATAGTTTATAATTATTAATCTTTTCATTGATCATGTATATGTTAAATCTAAAGCTCTTTCATGCCAAAAATAGACATCAAATATTTTGTATTATAGGGTAAATGAAAGCTTATATAAATTAAAAATGATGTGATTAATTGGATCGATATTATTTAAGTATCTATAGATGAGTTTTTTTTTATGAAAAAATGTATTGTAATTTTTTTAGGAAAATTTGTGTTGTAATTTTTACATATCATATTTTGTGATATATTAAAAATTGTGTTGTAATTTTACAAATCATATTTTGTGATATATTATTGGAAGAGGGAGATATCAACATCTCCTCTTTTTTATGATATACAATAATAGCTCTTCTAGATATCAATATCTTCTCTTTCTAACAAATGAAAACTATGAAAGATCATTGTATAAACTCAAATTCAAATCTCTTAAAAAGGCATCTTAATATTAAAATATATATTACAAAAATATTTTTCTATAATTATTATGTCGAAACTAAAATTTTGATGTTAAACTCCTATTGAAATTATAATCTCATAATAAATTTATTTTCAACATTTACAAATTAATCTTAAAAGCAAAATATATTCTATGGACAATTTCCCTTGATCTTAAGACATATTTCAATGAATCATACTTTATACTTTTGTTAATTTTTATTGATTTTCTGATATCGTAAACTCTAAAGTTCTATATTTTTTATGTAATATATTATTGAAGTTGCCAAAAAAATTAAAGGAAAATTTGTGAATAAAAATATTAATAATGATTGTTTTAAAATACTATATAATAATTAAAAATATTAATGTTATTTAAATTGATATAGATTTTAATATTATTACGACAGGTGAAAATAAACTCCTCCAATATGTGAAAGATAGTTTTCAACAATGGATACTGTGTATTCAAAAAGTGGTCAATTGTTGAAGACAAAATCGAATAGAGAAAATAGAGCAATTAATGGAAGTAACAAAATGCTCATAAGATCGATGATAAGAAGATCTAATTAACAACATATTTGAACATGAGCTCGAAGGATTCTAACATATGCGTGTAAGTTCAAATAAAATTCGTAGATCAACAAGAGACGCAATGCATCAAAGTTCCCGCCAATATAGAAAGAAAAGTAGGGAGATATGGATAGAGAGAGTTAAAAGGGATAGAAAGATATGTAATAGATAAATATAAAGAGAGGGAGAGACAGGAGAGAATGAGAGTGGATGAAATAAATATTTAAAGATAGAGATAAGAAGTGATTTATAGAGAATATAAAGATAGAGATAAGAAGTGATTTATAGAGAATATAATGATAGAGAGAGTTGAGAGAGAATTGAGAAAATTAAGCTATCAAGCTTTGTAAAACGACAAATATTTATGTCATTTTAAGGAATATTTAAATAACAACTACGACTTTATACTTAAATATCATGTTGAATTATTCATTCTATCATAAAAATATAAATTTAAAATCAATAAGTTTTTTGGGAAAAAAATATAATTATCACAATAACATAATAGTTTTGACCTTTAAAGTTGTTATTTAATGATGAGAAACAACTCATAATTGAATGAAATAATAATAATAATAATAATGTTAATACCTTTTTAAATACATGATTAATCAAATATATAATTTAGAAATAATTATATTTATTAACAACTTATTATATTATTTAATATTTTATTAAAAATTAGTTAATAAAATTAATATAATTTTCATATTTATGTTATTTTAAGCAATATTTATTAAATAACTACAACTTTTTAATTATCACAATAACATAATAGTTTTGATAAAATAGTAAATAGGACAAAAGAAACAACTCATAATATAACATGACAAAATAGTAAATAGGACAAAAGAAATAAATTATTATTAAAAATATAAATATATATTTAACAATTAATATCTTATATTTATTATTTTAATAATATAACATAGCAAAATAGTAAATAGGACAAAAGAAAAATGATCAAAATAAATTATTTTATAAATTATAATAAACATTTATTC
>MU225962.1:129406-146509 GCA_018584345.1 Thuja plicata | reverse complement strand
ATTAATTCCTAAAATCATAATACATTGGCAAATAAACATTATGTTAATTATTTAATTGATATTATGACATATTAATTAAATAAAAATTACAAAATTGTCAATTAAATCAAAAAGGAATTAAATTAATATAAAATCATAAATGTGCATTCAAAATGAATTAATTTATTGAAAATGCATATGACATCATCAAATCCAGTTAACTGATTTATCAAAATGGAAACAATCCAGCTCCACTCAGTTAACTGATTCTCTACTGTTTATCATTTTAGAAACATTTCAGTTAACTGTGAACTAATTTTGGAAGTTTTTAAAATAACTGATCAGTCAGTTCAGTCAACTGACTCTTCCGACCAATTGAATCACTTGCACATGGATTGTGCTTCTTCAATCGAATCTGAGCCACTCTTTTTGTTCGATCTCGACCGTCGATTCGAGAGAGATTTCTATAAAAGAGAAACTCTTTTCCTTCACAAAGGATCCCTAATCTTTTAATTAAAGTTATTATGCTGCATTTTTGTCTTACCTTCTTGCATTCTTAGCATAGCTTTTATTGTTGTTTTAATGTTAATCATGCAAACCTAATCTTAGAGAACATTTCATTTGGTGTTTTAAAATCAATCTTACACACTTTAATTGGTGCTCTAAAACTGGATCTTAATTAGCTTTTGATTAATTGCATATGCATAACTATCTTAGATCATTTAGCAATAGTTTTAAATCCTTCATTTAGGTTAGTGTTTAGTCACTGAGCTTGCAATGATTTGAGAGCAAGCTCATACTCCTGCCTATTAGGAGGCAATAGGTCGACTCTTCCAGACATGCAGGATGAATGAATCGATATTCATTCTTGTATGCAGCTGAAGAATAATGACTATGTTGAAGTGTATGGCTAAATTAGAGGCCCAAATTTAGCTATCACATTGGGAGGGGGTGACAAGAAAGTAGTATACGGGGATTCTTTAGTATATCACGAACACACATGTTATAACGTAGGTTCAATAAGTGAAGCCCCCGTGTGATTACCCCACCAATTATGATAAGATGCACTTATTCTTCTAAATCCAAATCATGTTATTGAACTTTTACCATATCATCCTTATTCAATGACATTATAGTGATATATCAAGTATCTTTAGATCTTCATATGTAATCTAAAAGTATATATTTCTCAAGGGATTCCACCACACACCCTTTCTTCTTTCCTTAGGTACCACTTTGGAAAACTTTGGTACTCATTTTTGTAATTTTTGAGCTTGGTTTTTAACAATATCCATATACATCTTTGATGTATTTAGTGTGTCCCAATCATTAAGATCTTGAATTTAATTTTTTTGAAATCAAATACTCGGATCAAAAGATACACCCATTAGAAATTGTTTAGATACAATAACAATGAATATAGGATTATAAGTGAATAACATATGAATCCTTACAAAATATTTTACTTGGAGTTGTAAACATGGTCTAACTAGATATTCGATTAAGAATATGACCTCATAATTTAGTATATTCTTAAAGGTGCTTCTAATTACTAGCAATACTTAAACAAATTAAAACACTAGAAGAGTAAGACAAATGAATTACAATGGTCTACATCCTACAATTTCAAATCTACAAGTTATAGTTTAGGTTTGTAAATCAATTCAAAATTGTTCCCACAAATGTTACATTCACGTGTATAGGTGAATTAGAGCACATAATGTGATATATATATTTTTTAAATCATTATAGAAAGCCCTAAAATTTCTACACATTGGTAAACAAGTTTTTAACAATTTGTTGGAAATAATGGAATGGTGTACTGAGAGGGGAGGGGTGAATCAGTACCCTCAAAATTTTTATCAATTAACCTTAATCCTTTTAGTAATCAATTGTATTACCAACCATTTATGCTATTCTATATTTGTATATGTTATATCAATTCATTAACTCAATAAGCATGTAAAATATTCATAGAAACATTCATGAAATGCATAGACACATGACACAAGATTTGGTAATGCAGAAAACCCCTGTTAGAAGGTAAAAACTGCGGTGGGGATGAAACCCACAAAGCTTCACTATCTGCAGAATGGAAGGGGTCGGTTAAGGCTTACAATTTTGATCACTTCTGATGATCTACCCTGTTAGGAGTATTATGTAGAGACTGGTTAAGGTCTACTCTATTAAGAGATTTTACAACACTGTTTAGTTTGTACTCTGTTAAGATATTTACAAAGGATTGTTAAATCCACCTTTCTCGAGGATTTCTTCTATTTGCTACACTTGCTAGAATGTAGTGAAAAATATTCAATGATCTTGTTCTTCTTCTTGGATATTGTATTGGAAGTACCTGAATGTAGCACCATAGCAAGATCCTTTGCTTGGTCAGATGTACTTGATGAAGGCTTTGGTAGTGTTGTGTCTTTTTCCTGCTGCTCGCTATTTGCATGTCAATTGGGGGTGGACATCTCCACATCAACCTTCGGTTTATCTACATCATCTCCTTCAGTATCCTTAGGAGTAGTATCATATTTCTTCTCTTCTTCACCTTTATCTTTGTGATATTCATCTGTTCCTTTTGGTTCTCCATCTAGTACATTATGTTCATTAGCTATATATTTATCTTCATCATTACCCTTATCCTCGGGTATGCTTGCATCAGGCTTGGTTGAGTTTTCCCTTTGTGAGATTATGTTAATAGCTTGTATTAACAATGGCATTTGGCTTGATATATTCACCTGTGTAGCATCTTTTGTTGTTTCTTGTTCCTCGGTTTGGTCTGTGGAAATAGCGACATCTTCATCTTTCTTTATCTCATTTGCATGATCTTCTCCGGTAATATCAATGATAGCATTATCAGACCATGTTTCATCTGCAGTGTCCATGTCCTTGTTGGCTACTGATTTCCATGCTTCTTCATTTACATCCTCATTATCATTTATAAAAATGTGTTCTATGCTCGGTTTAGCCTGATCTTCTTCATTGCGAGGCTCCTTGGTAAGAGCTAATTGTGGCTTGGGGCTTGAATCCTTTTTAGGTACATCAAGTATCTTTCTCCATTCATCCTCACTTTTTCTGTCAAGCTTAATTAGATGTCCCTATAACACTTTGTAGTCTCTTAATTTTGGTGAGAACCTGTTGTAATGTTGCTTCATCATTTCTTCAATCTCTTCCATCTTAGATTTAGGTGGCATAACTGAAACTAGGGCTCTTTCCCTTATTTGTTTCTCTTCTTTTAGTGCATATGTCCACCTTGCTGGCAATCTATTCATAAGTTCTTGTGGCATCTTATCTTCAAATTGTATTGGTACATATTTGAATACACACATTGTTGTAATGATTGCCTATTCTAACTTATCCTGGTCCTCGGGGTATGGAGTTAGCCATTTTCTAATCTTGGGGTCATTTATTGAACCTGACTTAATAATTGACGCACATACCTCATCAATCGTGGTAGGGAACTTATTCTTAACAAGTTGTTCATCATGTTCAATGTCCTCTATGTCTTCCTTAGTTCTGAGGAACCTTTTTGTTGGTGCCTTTTTCCCTATTTGAGGCTTCCTTTTGTATGTCCTTACTTGTCCTTTCTTAATCGATGAAGGAATTGCATCCTTGTTGTCTGACTTCTGGTCCTAGATGCAGCAGTAGTCCTAGGTTTCTTTTCTGGTGGTGGTGGTGGTGCATTGGACTCTATGGATTCTGAGTCACTCAAATTTTCTTCTTCACCGATGGGTGACTGTCCCTCAGTGTCATCCTTTTGTTCAGATTCTTCATGATTCATCGACAACTTTTTCTTCAGTGTCTTGACCATTTTGTCTTTCTTCCTATCAATATTTTTCACAACTAAGCCTATTTTAATTCTTTCCTTGGCTTCTTCATAGGTTCCAAACCTAGGTTGTGACTTGTCCAATGGTTCATTAATCAATGCTTCAATAGCATTGGTTGCTTGATCTATGTTGACCTCATAGTCAAGTGGTGCCAACCATGTTGTCCTCAATACATTTGATTTGATATAGGTGTAATCGGTGTTCACCATAAAACATATATTATTTTTATACTTTTCCACTAGTTGTTATGGAATCCTCATTCTTTTATGCATTCTTTCCTTAAATACAGTGAAGTATTCATCCATAACCGATACAAAGTTGTCACCTAGTGACTTGATGAATTCACTAATATATATGGTCACTGGTCGGGAAGTGTCCCAGTTGACATTTCCTATAGATGGAAATAAGTTTTGAAAGTAGAAAAATGTACACATTAAAAGTGATTCGAACTTACATGAATTTGACTTTGTGGATCTGATTGTCCCCATGTTTTCATCTAACTTCTTCAGTAGAAGCTTGGATAGATCTAACTGTATACATTTCTTGACAATCTTATAAGCAATGTTAACTACTCCACATGTTATGTTGTTTAGCCTGCTGGATTGATCTATCTTGTAACCTAGTACACATGCACCAAACTTGAGTTATGGATCAGTGATGGTGTTGACCTTCAATCCTCTGTTATCCCAAATTGCTCATACCATTTTCTCAATTTCTGGTCCAGGAGGATGTTTAAGTGCTTTTGCCTTGTCAGTTATCTGATAACCGGTGACAACATGCATCACATCTCTGGTGATCAGTTTTGGCTCATCTAGCCACATCTTTTGTTCATGTACTCTGCTTAGCACTACCCGAATCCACTCGGTTTTGAAATCCTTGAGGAACATTAGGGCACAAGTCAGCCCTTTGACCTCTATATGTTTGTGTTCCTCCTTAATGGTTTTGCATGTACATAGCTTCTTGTATGCTTGATCAAATTCAAGATCTCCTATCTCGATGATCTTGTAATTAATGTAGGAATGAACATCTTCAATAAGTAAAACCCTAGGTGGAATTCTGGAGAATGCACCAGCATCGTCAGGTTGCGAAGCAACCTCTGGACATATTTTATACTTAGGTTCCTCACAAGTGAAGTTCTTGATCAGATTAACCTTCTTTTCTTTTGTGTTCTTGATCTTGGTTGCACGAGAAGTGGTTGTCATTGTTTACGTTAATTTAGGGCTTTTCCCGTAAAACAAAATAGTGCGCTTGGTGATCTTTGTTACTTAATTCAAGCTTCTAATAGCTGCTGCTTGTTTAGAATCTGAATGTCATGAATCTGCTTGGGGCGCTCTGTAATCCGATCGCTTTGTTTTCACTCTTCGCTCCACTTCTTCGCTCTAACTTACTTTGTGAATAATGAGCTCATCCGTCACCCTATTTATAGACAATTCCCTAAGTGGTGCAATTAATGCTCTACCAACTTGTTGAGTGTCAAAGACGGAACTTGTTGAGTGTCGAAGATGGAGTTTCTCGGGTTACATGCCAAATTTGTTTTTGGTGAAAAAGCGATGGTCGAGGCAACTGTCAACTCATTCAACTTTTCACATGTTTACCGATAGTTCTCGAGAAGCGGCGAAGTCTTCAATGCATTTTACATGATTACCGACGAGTCTCAAGTTACATTGATTAACTTGGTTTTTACATGTACATCGACGATTCTCAGTAAGCTTTAACAATTTAGCTTTTGTATGTTAATCGATGCTTTTTAGTGTGTATTAACCGACGAGATTGAATTCATAGAATCATAACAAGTAATACCATAGTGCATCTTTAATCATGCTATTTTGGTATTTTAACTATGTATAACGGAACTGATGTAACGTATAACTTAGTATAGTGCAGTTCCATACTTACTTGTTCATCTTAGGTGGGGGTGGTGATGTCACCAGATCCATTGGATAAGGTGTCACCAATTGCATTGCTTAGTCCAACATCTTTAGTGTTTGTATCTTTCCTCCACATTTTGTTTCTCATCTTCTTGATGTCTTCAATGGTGTTTCCATTGGCAAAGGTGCTGGTCTCTGTCACTCGGTCTCTATAGTCCTTGATTAGATGACCAAATTTATGACAGTGTAAGCATGCCATTCCGAGGTTAGTCCAGCTCCTAGACTTTCTCATCCATTTTCTCATGTAGTTTGCATCTATGTGTCCAAATATTCCACATGCTATGCAGTTTTCCCATGTGTTGTAATCCCAAACATATGAGTTACTGACTCTCTTCAGTTGATAAGCAATTTCATTTTTTTTAGGCTTCCATGCTTGCTTTTTCTTCTTCCTGCATTCAAGAGATGTGTGCCCATGCATTTTGCAAGTAGGACAATATTTGTCCATGTAGGTTTCCTTCTTTGGTTTTTTCATCTCAGATTTACATTCATATGCTTTATGTTCTTTCTTGTTACATTTATAACAATTTCCTATGAATGAAGGTGTGGATTTAGGAATACCTTTTATTTTGTTCCTGCAAACATTTGATGTGTGGCCTATTTTTCCACAGTGATTGCAGGACTGCTTTCTTGGTCTTGGATTTGTGTAGACATTCTTTGGATTAGCTTGGTATGGAGATTCTCCATTCTCAGTATACCCAAATCTAGTATTGTTGTTGACTCTTCTTTGTCCATCCAGAAAATCATCTATCCTTTTGGTGCTTTCTTCAGCTCTCTTGATCATGTCATTGTGTTGTTGCTGAATTCTCACTTCATGCTTCAGTCTTTCATTTTCTTCTCTTAGCTCACCAATAGCTTCCAACTTTACATTCAGTTCTATGTTCATGCAGTTTGCCTCCTGACTCATAAGAATAATATGATTGGTGATCTCATGATGATGTTCTGTAAGTCTTTGTATTTCTAAGTCTTTCTCTTGTAGCTTTTCAGTAATATTCCTTCTGTCATCAATAGCTAGTGTTCTTTCTTTCTCATCTTGTCTAGCATTATTCATAACCTCAATCATTCTTACCATCTATGTCTCTTGACCGATTTGCAGTGATTTCACTTGTCCAACCAGATGTTGATTGATTTCATTTAATCTTGTGATGCATTCTTTAGATGTCTCTGACGCTTTGCTTGATGTAGATCCTAAAGACTCAAATAAATCAGGTATCTCTTCCTCATGATAGACTGTTTCGCTACAGCGAGATGCCATAATCTTTCTTTCATCTAGCAATCGTCTCATCTTTATTCTAGCTTCTTTATATTGTTCATAGAAGTTCTGTATCTCTAACTTCTGATTCTCAATACTCTTGTCTAGATTGTACCTTTCCATTGTATGATCTTTTCTCTTAAGTCTTTTAAAATTTTCCAAATAAGAAATCTAGCTCTGATACCAATTGTTGGAAATAATGGAATGGTGTACTGAGAGGGGAGGGGTGAATCAGTACCCTCAAAACTTTTATCAATTAACCTTAATCCTTTTAGTAATCAAGTGTATTACCAGCCATTTATGTTATTCTATCTTTGTGTATGTTATATCAATTCATTAACTCAATAAGCATGTAAAACATTCATAGAAACATTCATGAAATGTATAGACACATGACACAAGATTTGGTAATGTAGAAAACCCCTGTTAGAAGGTAAAAACTGCGGTGAGGATGAAACCCACAAAGCTTCACTATCTACAATATGGAAGGGGTCAGTTAAGGCTTATAATTTTGATCTACCCTGTTAGGAGTATTATGTAGAGACTGGTTAAGGTATACTCTGTTAAGAGCTTTTACACCATTGTTTAGTATGCACTCAGTTAAGAGATTTACAAAGGATTGTTAAATCCACCTTTCTCAAGGATTTCTTCTATTTGCTACACTTGTTAGAACATGTAGTAGAACATATTCAATGACCTGAGTATGTGCAATCTATAATTGCTGATTATAGATCCAATAAAGATTACAAGTATATTTATCACCTATTATGATTGATTAATACCTTTGTTCTACTCGATAGCCTTGGTTCTTGTTCTTGATAACTGATTTCATCCTTGGTTGTTCTTCTGCATAAAACTCTTTGTTTGATCCATAGATGTGCTCCTGGCTACAATCATCATCACACACATGTGTTCTGATAGATTATATATCTATTTATACAATGAATTGACCTAAGTGTGTTTGACACATTACAATGATAACTCTATGATCGAAGGTTTACAACTTAACCTTGATCTCCTAGTTTGCATGTTTCTAATCAGTTAAACTGATTAAAAAAATTACAATTACATTGCTTATCCCTCAAGAAATGGATTTAAAGCTAATAGAAAAGCTAAATATAGAACACAAGTGTTTTATCTGAAGTGGAAGTCAGATCCACATTTCTCAAGATTCTAATTGTCTCTCAGTAGACTGGTGCTCGGGATGCTCTTTGGTCTGTTGGGTTCCTCTATCATCTATTCTGTCGGGCTTCACTATATTCTACATGTCAGGTTCTTCTGTCAGATTTTCTCTGTCGGGCTCCCTTGTAACATTTTTGGGTTGCACTGTGTCTTCGGGTTTCCTTGTAAACTTGTTTGTCAGGTTTGCTCTAAACTCTGACTTTCGGTGTTAGTGTTACCGACGGTTCAAAACTAATTTTCCTTTCATACTAATGGAAAAATATGTATTCACAATTATCACAATGTATTCCAATCATGAGATTTTGAGACAAGTATTACATTTGATCTATTTTAGCTTCCATATTTAATTAGTTGAATCCCATCTTATTACCTTAAATCAAATTTATTTTCTTTGCAATTTAATCATTTTTCCTTGGATAATTTATGTAAGTGGTTTACTTACTTTCAAAGTAATATGATACCAACTTCAATTTTAAAAAAAGTACTTCCAATTTTCTTCAACCCGTTTTAAGCATATGCATTAAATGATAGTCTTCAATAGGTGACAAAATAAAAATATAGGCTTCTTTAAAAATTAACCTAGAATAATCCAATCAAATGCATATACATAAGCATAAATCAACCTAGGTTAAATGATGATAGTTGGTGATTGATAACTCAAACAAATATAGTAGCTAATTTAGGAAAGTAGATGAGGCAGATTAAGGTACTTATATTAATGATTCAACAATGATTGATAAACATTTGGGAATATTTTTTCCTACCTCAAACATTTGATCTTTCTATTAGAATAATGTTGCTTGCTTTGCATCAACCCTTTGTGTTTCTTAGGGTTGAGTCTCACAATCAAGGTTATACACGTAGTAATGGATTCATCCTATAATTCTAGACTTGACTTTGATTGATTTATGTCACTACTTAGTGACTCTATTGGTAAGCCTCCATTTTCTCTATTATTTTTTTTGATATGAGGGATAACTGTATTTAAGAATACCTTGGAATGGTTATCATTTCATTATAAGGAGATAAGTTCTCCTAGGTTAACCCAAGTGAAAATATGCAAAAATTTGGAAGACAACAAACAATATGATGGAAATAAGGCAGACAAATGAGAGGGGGGGGGGAGTGAATTAGTTGTCTCAAAAACTCACACAACTTAAAATTATTCTTAGATGTGATAATTAAACATGAAATCATAAATCAAAATAATGTCATAAACACATATAATACTAAATTTTTTGTACATGGAAACCCAATTAAGGGAAAAACCACAGTGAGGATGAACCCACAAGATATGTATACTCTCTTAGAAGTATTACAATGGGAAATGCACATGCATTTAGGCAGACTACCTAGAGCTTATTGCTCAAAATGAAAAGGGCTTACTTCCTAGGAATGACTCACTACGGGTACAAGAAAACTCAAATTAGATCCATAAATTACGAACTGTATAATAGAATCTCTTCCATACTTGGATCAGTTCCATTGAAGCACAAAACAAATTTATTCTTCATACTTATTCTTTTCCTTCAAAACATGTATACATTCACATACATACTTGAACATATCTTCATGACCACACACAAATACAAGATTATTAAATTTATTTATATATAACATCAACCTTGGAAAGATCATCAAGGTTGGCTAAATACTCACTAGCTAATTACAAAAATATAACCATACTCAATACAATATTACATGTAGACCAAGAAATGTCGACCAAGATATAGAAAAAACCAAACAAATTTCCTCAAACATGATACACCTCCAAAGATTATGCCTTGAACATCTGCAACATGCTACATGCATCTGGTCGACCAAGAATATGAAGAATACCAACATACTGATGGAAAACATCAATGACGATCTCAACGATCAATACAAACCACCAATAAAAAGAGGCACATGATCCATAAATATCCACAAGCATCATTAATTACCATTGTAATATCCATACCAACACAAATTACTGGAATCACCAACATCTTCATACCAAAACTTAGGAACACTAACTGCAACGATTGTCAATCTTGAAAAATCACTTGCAGACCTCCAAACCACAAACCACTTGAATCGAGGATACATGTCAATGTTCCAAACATGGATCTAAATTTTTAGATAAATATATTACAATGTGGAGCAATATAGATCAAAATACTGTCACTTTGTCATCACTGAACAACTAAAAAACTAGTCACAACATAGATACTCATAACTCACTCAAATCTCCATGCAAACATATGAAACTTGAATTGAATAAACTACATATAACCCTATACAAAATATTTAATCTAAAAACTCTAATCTTCATCATAGTTTCTATAATGATTAAATGAACTCACTAAACTTCACTGCATCACTGTCTCAAACAAAGAAATATGTTAACATAAATGACAACACATCTCTCAAACATATCTCAAGCACATATTTGCACATTCCTCCAACAATCTCCCCCTTTTTCATTGATGTAAAAACATGATGTGAAAAATAATCAATGAAAAATAAATCAACAACTCTCCCTTAGATCTTGCACACTACTCTTCTCGTGCTTTACCTTTTCATAGTTTTCAAATGACTCTCTCCCCCTTTGAACTCAATAGAAAATGAACATATTTGTGATTAAATGATAATAAATAACTTTCTTTTTGAATCTGAACATATGAATCACAAGGCACAAACCTGAATACTCCCCCTAAGTAGTAGCCACCAATCATAAATATGAATCACAAGATATGATTGTGAAATGCACCAGACTGATGCAAACCGATGCATCTCAACTCTAATCAAGAGGGGAAACCACACCTAACTTCCCTCTGAGATACTCAAAAGTATCCTTAGGAAAAGGCTTCATGAAAATGTATGCAATCTATTCTTCAGTAGGCACATACTCCAATCTGAATTCCTTCTCATTTACCTTTTCTCTCAAAAAGTGAAACTTGATGTCCATATATGTTTAGTCCTTGAATTCAATATTGTATTCTTAGAAATGTTAATTGCACTTGAATTTTCAGATTACATAGAAATAGGTTCATCACACACCACTTTGATATCCTTCAACATTTGCATCATCCATATCACCTGAGTACAATTGATTGCAACAACATTATACTCCGCATTTGCAATAGATAGAGAAGTAGAATTTAACTTTTTGCACAACCATGAAACCAATATTTTTATGAAGAAAAACACACCACCACTAGTACTCTTCTTGTCATCCAAATATTCTCCCCAATCAGCATTAGTAAAGGCTCTTAAAGTAAAATCATCATCTTTAGGATACCATAGACCAAAATCAACTGTCCCTTTCAAATATTTGAAAATTCTTTTGACAACTACAACATGAGATTCCTTAGGACCACCTTGAAATCTAGCAATAAGATAAACACCATTCATGATATCAGGTCTAGTCTGAGTCAAATAGAACAATCCAATAATCATAGATCTATATCTCTAGTCTGATTTTCCTTAGGCGAATCATCATTCTTAATCAAATTACATTTGGTCATCATGGGAGTACCAACCGGCTTTGAATCTTCCATTCCAAACTTCTTCAACAACTCTTTTACATACTTGGACTGAGATATAAAAATTATTTTTTCTGATTGTTTGATTCGCAAACCCAAAAATAATTTAGTCTCTCCAATCATAGACATTTCAAATTCATTTTGTATTTTATTAACAAAATATTTTCTCAAACTATCACTCCCTCCAAAGATAATATCATCAACAAAAAATTAAACAATCATAATGTTATCATGATTAACCTTGAAGTAAAAATTACCATCAATAATACCTTTTTTAAAGCTAAGCTCCAAAAGCTACTTATCCAATCTGACATACCATGCTCATGGAGTTTGCTTTAGTCCATACAAATCTTTCTTCAATCGAAAAACCATATAATTTTGATCAAACAATTGAAATCCATCTGGTTTCTCAATGTACACTTTTTCTTCCAATTCACCACTCAGGAATGTTGATTTGATATCCATCTGATAGACTTTGAAATCCTTGTAACCAAAAAAGGAAAGAAACAATCTTAGGGATTCAATTCTTTCCATAAGGGAAAAGTTTTTCGTCAAAATCAATTCCGTCCATTTGTGAATATCCTTTGCAAACAAGTCTTGCTTTGTTCCTAAAAAAATCACCTTCCTCATTCAATTTGTTCTGGAAGACCCATTTGGTTTCAATTATAAGTACCCATGTATTATTCTTTTCAATTTTCATCAATTCTTATTCCATTTCTCTTACCCAATGTTCATCTTTGCAGGCTTCATTCAAATCCTTAGGTTCAATATTTGAAATCAAATAATACTCAACTAGATCCTCAACAATTCTTCTTCTAGTTTGAACACCTTTCTTTCTATCTCCTATTATCTGATTTTTAGAATGATTCAACCTTACATACCTGGGAATCTTAGATTTTTGTTGAATTTCAGACTCTTGTGTTCTTTCTTCAACATTTGTTTCTTCTCCTTGAGGCACCGGAGTCTCCAGAATGATCTGAACTTGATTCTAGGTTTGAGGTTGCTTTCCTTGGTTTAACTTGTCTTTCTGATCACCTGAATCATATCCAAAGGATCTAGATTGTCTCTTATTTCTTTCATCAACCTTGACATTTTCACTCTCAACTATCTTCCCTATTCTATTATTATAATATCGGTAGGCCTTGCTTTTGGTAGAATAACCTAGAAATATTCCTTCATCACATCTAGCATCAAAATTTCCTAGATCTTTATTCCTCTTCATATATCACTTACTTCCAAAATTCTTAAATATTTAATAGTAGGAACATGACTAGTACACCATAATTCATAAGGACTCTTACCAGTATCACCTTTGTTATGCACCCGGTTAAGAGTGTAAACAAAAATACTCACAACTTCTGTCCAATAGACATGCAAAACATTTCCTTCCAACATCATTGTCTTGAAAATATGTTTTTGATTAGGGAAAATAGGTTTTGATGGGTTCTTGAAACCCTACAACGGATAAAAAGAGAACTAAAGCAAATAAGTGTTACAAAACATCCATAAAAAAATAGACAGTTCTAGCAAAACAGTCACAAACAATAAAAATCCAGGAACACATATCCTATAAAGCCAGGAGCAAAAAACCAGGGGTGCCAGTCAGGCAATATCTCTGAGAATCTCTGCTGCCCATATCTCCAGCTCTGTCATTCTTTCAACAACTTCTCTAAGTTTGGCCAACTCCTTGCCAGCTTCCTGGTTTGCCATATATTTGGCTTCTTCTCCAGTTCCCTTCGTATTTTCATCTTCTAGAAGTTGATCCCTGTCTTTGTGCATTGGCCGATCCTCTTTGTTTCCCCTTTGTTCTTGAAACTTGTCAATGATAACATTGATGTTATCATTGGAGGCTTTAAGTATGTTGTAACTTTGCTCAACAATTTTAACCATTGAAGCTTCAATACTTTCAATCCTATGCTTCAGTTTAGTTACTCTGCTGTCCAGCTCCCTGTCCTCCGCTATGTTTTTATTGTTGTTGATTATGATTTCTTTCTCCATCCTGTCCATCCTTTTTTCAGCTCATATATTTCATAGTAGGTCCATTTCGTTGATCTATAGCTGTCAATGGCACTATTTTTTGCATTGTTCAGCACATCCATTTGAGGATCTTCCCTCGCATTGTCGCTGAAAATCACCATAGCAGGATCAATGAGCTCTTCCATCTGAATTCTGCCCTCTTTATTTTCCTTAACAACGGTCCTTACCAATTCTCTCTTTATGCCCATTTTAGCAGAAACTGTATCAAAATTTCTCCAGACAACCTTTTTTTTTTTACCTGTAATACTGCATGTGTAATGGTCTTCTCCATACTCTTCATAACCCTGGCCGTTGACATCCTCTTCCTTCTCCTTCCCCTGACTCTCCTCTTCCTCAGCTCTCCTCTCTAGTGTTTCTTCCTGGCTAGCCAGCTTCTCCTCCTGGGTTTCCACTTTTAATCTTTTTGATCTCGTAACCCTCTTCCCCGAGCTATCCTCCTCATTCTTAGTCGGCATCTTGATTGTGATCTTTCTCTTTTTGTCCTGCTTCCCCTTCTTCTTCATTCCTCTTTCTTCTCCTGAACTCTCATTCCCCATTTCCATACCTTCCTCATTTTCATTGTACTCCTTATCCGAAGATATCTCTATGTGTTGTTTTATTATTTCCTGTTTAACTCTATTCTTCCCTTTCTTCATCTGAAGAGGTTCTTCCTCCTTTGTCTCTGAGTGCATATCTCTGCTATCCTCTGTGTCTGAGGGTATGTAATCCTCCTCTGAACCCTCCTTAGAGTTACCTTCCCCCATACCTTTGATTTCCTTACCCAAAGTGTGAGATTTGAAATACTCATAAATTAAAAGTAATAAACCCTCATGGAAGGTCGGGTTGCTGATGTGCTTCTCCCTATAGTCATTAATGTTTTCATTAATGGACGAATAAAGGAAGAAAGGGATGGAAACCTTTGCCCCATACCTGAAGTGGTTGAGAAGCACAAAATGGTGAGTGCTGATGCGGTCAAACCTCGTATCCAGTGAGATGAATTTGATTATTTCCCTCAACACAAAATGCCACAAAGGTTTGATGGAGCTCAGGTGGTAAAAGGTGCCCTTCTTTACCAGTGCACTCTTTTCATCTTCATTTTTAACGAATTCCGCCAAAGATTTTTTGAAAATTTTCCTGTCCCTATAAAATTTCTTCCCTATGATGGGAATGCCAGTCACCGCCGAGATGATTTCCTTAGTCACCATGAAATTAATCCCATTGATTTTCACCTTTCCTTCTTTCCAACTATTTACCATCATCTTTGTTATAAAGGGCTTCCACCCATGAAGGCGTTCAATGTACGTGGTCACTTCTCTCTCTTTCAAGATCTCCCATAACTTTGATCTCCAGTGCCATTTATCTGTTTCTCTCTCCGGCTCTCTCCTGTGCCTTTCTCCCACCATTTCTGCAAAATCCCTATTTCCTCTGTTTCTAGCGATCTTCTCACTTAGAGCCCTCTGTTTTGTAATGGAATTGGTTTGGAGTTTTGAGAGGCTTATTTTTGCCTCGTAAATGATAAATTGATTAAATGCCTCCAAGTGTGCCAAGGGGGCCTTAAACTGATTATCCCATTGCATCTCACATACTTGCACATCCTACGAGGATTATTTTTCCGTCTATCATAACTCTTCATCATTAACCTTTAATTACTCCGAGCTTTCCCGGAACCCGATCAATTTCTATGATGTTGGCAATTTCTGGTGGTAAATTATTCCTACCATACCATTGTTTCACTTCTTCATTCTTAACGCCCATATTTTCCAGCATGTCTGCCACCTGGTTGGCTTCCCAGTAGTCATGTGCCACGTAGATCTGATCAAAAGACTTAAGGATTTGTCTGCATTCCTTTATTATATTCTCAATTGTCCACGAAGGCCCAGTATTTTCATTAAGACAGTCTATGATATTCTTTGAATCCCCTTCTACCCATAAGTTCTTGATCCCCATTTCCTTGGTGAGCTTTAGAGTGTGATGTGTCACACTAGCCTCTGCATAGTGGTTGGTTTGTGATCCCAGGGGAGCTGAGATTGTAGCAATGCCTTTGCCATGTGAGTTCCTGATGATGCCACCCACCCCTTTCATTCCAGGGTTACCCTTTGTTGCCCCGTTAATATTAGCTTTGAACCACCCTTCTAGTGGTAAATTCCATCTGCAACCCAACCTTTTACTAGTGTAATTGGGCCCATTAATGTGATTAGAAGTGCTACCTTTGCAATTGGTGTAGTTTTCCAGAAGTGCATTAGCAATTTTAAGGGCTACAACCTTAGCCGAGGTAACCTTTTCCCTAAAGATCCTATTGTTTTGTTCCTTCCACAACCCCCAACAGATGTGTGGCATAGCCCAAGACCAAAGATAATGACCACTCCCCCCCTGATGCCATTGGTCAAAAAGATCAAGAATAGTATTAGGGAAACACCAGGATGTCTCAAAAAAAGACATGAAATGATGCCATATCTTCCTGGTGAAATCACAGTGGATGAATAAGTGGTCCACATTTTCACTTTGAGATTTGCAGAGGATGCATCTATTAGGAATGTAATGCCCCCATTTGATTAGGTTATCCACAGTAAATATGTAGTTTTGAAGCAAAGTCCAGAAAAAGAGGTTAACCTTAGGGATGATACCAGGGAACCAGGCTTTGGCCCAAGCCAGGATAGTGTCAGCATGATGCATTGTCTCATATCCCGAAGCCACTATATATTTTCCATCATTGGACTCCCCCCAAACCATGATATCTTTATTGAGAGAGAGGGGAGTGTGACCCAGATAGACCATAAGGGGTTTGAGGTCCTGGGACACCTCAGTGAGGTTGACCCACCCATTGTTAATTTTGTAGTCATTGACTCTGTTGCCCATCTATTGAATGGCTCCAAATGCCATAAAGGGTCCTATCTGAGCCAATCATCATGCCAGAAGTTCACATCCTTACCATTGCCAACTTTCCATCTAGTTTTTGCAGTCACTATACCTTTAGTCCTCAGAATGCCATTCCATATGTGAGATCCCTTCGAATCCATTTCTCTACTAATGAATTGTTTGAAGCTTAAGTTAGCTGCATATTTATCCTTCATAATATCCCTCCATTCACCAGTAGTGTTGAAGATTCTCCAAATCTGTTTAGCTTGCAAAGCTTTGTTGAACTGCTTTAGCTTCTTGATTCCCAAGCCTCCATGTTTTTTTGGTTTTCATATAGTATCCCAAGCCACCAGAGGGTATTTCTTGCTTCCATCTTTGTCAGCCCATAAGAACTTTCTCTGGATGACTTCCAGTGAGTCCTCCACCTTAGCAGGGATTGAGAAGAGACTAAGTGCATAAGTACGGAGTAACTGAAGTGTTGATTGAATCAGAGTAGCTTTCCCAACTTGACTCAGAGTGATACCCTTCCATCCCAC
>MU225962.1:107807-129356 GCA_018584345.1 Thuja plicata | reverse complement strand
TGAGTCCTCCACCTTAGCAGGGATTGAGAAGAGACTAAGTGCATAAGTACGGAGTAACTGAAGTGTTGATTGAATCAGAGTAGCTTTCCCAACTTGACTCAGAGTGATACCCTTCCATCCCACCAGTTTCCTATTGAATCTATCAATAAGACCTCCCCAGAACGCCTCAGGGGGTTTGGTTCCAAGCGGAAGGCCTACATAAGAGGTTTTAAATGAGCCAATTCCACAGCCCAGAATGCTAGCCATTCTCCTTTGTTTGTCCTTGGGGGTGTTAATGAAGAACATCGAGCTCTTGTTCTAGTTAATAAGCTGACCCGTTGCATTGGAATAAGAATTAAGAATGCACTTGACAGATCTGGCCTCCTTCACCGAAGACTCCCCCTAGAATTGTATCGTCTACAAATTGCTGGTGAGTAAAAGTGAAAGGGCCTGAAAAGGGTTGAAGCCCACAAATTAGCCCCCTACCCATATGATCATGAATAAGCCTACCCAAGCATTCAATTAAAATGATGAGGAGGATCGGAGAGAGGGGTCCCCCTGCCGGATACCCCGAGATGATTTGAAGAAGTGTGAGGGAGAGCTGTTAACCAAGACCGCAAAAGAAGGGGTGGAAACCAAATGAGAAATGATCTTTAAAACCTTGTCATTGAAACCAAAAGCCCCCAAGATGTTACTCAGAAGGACTAGTCAACCCTGTCATAAGCCTTTGAAAGGTCCAGTTTAAGCAGGAATCCTTCCCGATTGCCCTCTTCCAACGAATGAATCACCTCGTGCACAACCATAATAGAGTCCAAAATTTGTCTTCTGGGGACAAAGCCTAATTGTTGGGGGGCAATGAGAACCGGGAGGATTTTAAGAAGTCTGAGGGTTAGGAATTTTGATATAATCTTATAAAAAGAGTTACACAGAATAATGGGCATGAAACAATCAAAAGAATCCACACCTGGAATTTTTGGGGTAAGGACAAGAAAAGTGGCATTGATCTCTTTGAGAAGGCTCTTGGCTCCAAAAAATTCTTGGGCCGCTTTGACAATGTCCTCTTTGATAACCTCCCAGTACATCTGGAAAAGAAAGAAGGGAAACCATCTGGACCCGGGGCTTTTTCTGCAGGTAAAGAGAGAACAACTTTATGAATTTTTTCCTGATCTGGGATTGCCAACATGGTCTTATTCTAGCTTCCCGAGACCACCTTAGGAAGAGATTGAAGATTATCCTCCTGGTTGGCCTCACTGAGGTTTTGCTCTTTAGAAAGGATTTGAGTGAAGTACCGGATGGCCTCTTTTTCTATCTCCTTGTCTTCCTCCAAAGTCTAAACCCCTTTCTTGATGGCCCTGATTCTATTAGCCATCCTATGTTTCATTATGGATAGGTGAAAAAACCAGGAGTTTTTGTCCCCCTCTTTCAACCACACAGATCTTGACCTTTGCCTCCCGAACATCTCCTCTTTAATTACAATGTTATGAAGATCGGCCATAATGGCTTTTTCAACACTGATTCTATCATCATCATAACCATGGATTTGGATCTCTTCTTGGATCTCAGCAAGCTCTGACTTAATCCTATCTTTTGTTTGGAAGATATTACCAACGTCTCTTTTGTTCCATTTTCTTATCTCCATTTTGATGTTCTTTAGCTTCTTAGCCACTCTATACATCATCGTCCCGTCCACATCAATACACCACCACTCCTTGATCTTACTGAGGAGGTTGGGGTGGGTTGTCCACATCCTCTCAAATCTGAAGGGGAAAGCCTTTTTCCTATTGTGATTAGTCAGATTGAGAGAAATCGGAGAGTGATCCGAACCGAATCTAGCCAAGGAAGAAAGGTGACAATGATACTGTTGCATCCAATCTAGAGAAATGAGGGCTCTGTCAAGGAAAACCTAAATGCACTCCAATCCCGTTCTTCTATTTGACCAAGTGAAGTTGCCCTCACCTAAATCTACATCAACGAGAGCTAGGTCATTGATCAAACTAGCAAGTTGCTGCCTGCTTTCTAGGTTAGACGGCAGACCACCAATTTTTCAGATTCCAGAAGGGGAGTATTGAAATCCCCCATCAAAATGGTTTTTGGTTCTTTAATTTTGGTAAAAAGAGTTCGTATCTTGTCCCAGAAGGCAAGTCTACAAATCTTTGTGTTAGGCACATAAATGTTCATAATAGCCGAGCCCTCCCGATCTATTGGTTTATTGAAATGCATAAGTAAGATATTGCCCTCATTCCAATTGATATGAGTGTTGAGGTTTTCCTTCCAAAGCACCAGAAGGCCTCCAGAGGCTCCATCCGAGTTAGTTGCAGCAGTCTTCAGACCTTTTCCAAAGGAGATGCCAGCAACTTTGTCCTTTTTCATTTTTGTCTCTTGAATCAAAAAATGTCTGGTCTATGGTCTCTTATCATATTCCTAATTATTACTTGTTTGTGGACTCCATTTAGCCCACAAATGTTCCAAGATATGAACTTCATGATTTTTAGAGACTCCTGGATGGTCCACTTGTAACCATCCACAATATTTCTTTTTGCTTCTTCATTTCTGATTTGATTCATACTCTTCCTACCAGGTGTGTTAGAATTGCTTCCTGTGTCTACTTTAGCCCTACTTCTTGTTGCTGCAGGAGAGGCCGGAGATGGGTCTCTGCTATTTTTCTTTTTCACTGTTATCCATGCTCCCTCATTGTCATTTGAGGCCTCTTTGTAACTTTCAAAAAGGGCTTCCATTCTGGAGATTCATCTTGGCGTAGAAGAAGAAACCATTTCCAGGAAACTACTAATCTTCCCTGGTGAAAAGAGATCACTTCTGTAGACCTTTGATGCTTTGGATAGGTAAGGTCCATGTTCCTTCTCAAGCTGCCCTTCTTCCTGTGAATTTGGGACACGAGAGAGGTCAAAGCTGGCCTCAACAGTCTCACCCTCTTCTGTTTGCTCCCTACCTCCCTTGTCACCCGTCCCCTTTTCATCCCTTGGATTTTTTGGGATAATTAAAACTTCTTCCCTCTCCCTGCCATTATTTGGATGGGCAAATGGTTCACCCTCTATTGATATAGACCCTTTGGTAGTTAGTTTATCTGTCTGCCCAACCCCGCTATCCGAAGATAGTTCCCCTTGAGGGTTTTGCTTTGTTTGTACCATTTCACTTGGGAGTTTCTCTTTCCTGATCTTTTTGGTGTGTAAGAGGTCCTTGTTCAAAGGTTGTTGATCTGGCCTTTTTCCAAGTTTGATATGCTCCTTTCGAGATTTTTCCTTTGCAATGACGCATGGGCATTGATTTTCTTTGTGTCCAGCTTTCTTACATTGGAAGCATGCAAAAGGGACACTCTCGTACTCAATCATTTGCACCCATTTTCCCAATCTGGATTGGAAAACAATAGTTTCTGGCATATCTTGACCAACTTTGACTCCAATGCAAATCCTCGCATATGTGAGTCACTTCTTTGCTGCCGTTATGGGATCGATAGATAGCAATTCCCCAAAGGATCTGGAAATACCCTCAAACACATCCTCATGCCAATACTCCAAAGGCAACTCCGGAAGACGTGCCCAGACTGGGGCTTGGGTCAAGAAGTCATTATTGAGATCCAGGTTAGGTCCATTTTTGCAGAATAAGGGTGGATCTGCCCACTGACCAGTTTCCAGCACAAAGGAATTTGGAAAGGTCTTCTTGACAGGAGAACTCAAAGGAAATGAATCCTTTTGCCATAGCTGAAACCATAACCTGACCTTTTAGATCCCATTTTTTTTAACAAAGGTTCTGACTATGTCAATATTGGGTCTGGATCCTAAGAACTTTCTCACCATAGTAGCAGCCATACTCATAATATTATGATCGATCAGCTCAGAGGGCAGTTCTAAAGCATAGATCCATTTTTCTTTGTTTGAAACGTTCTTAATAATTAGGAAAGGAGACTTACCAGAACGTTTGACCCCAAAAAGGTTTGTCCACCACCCTAGTGGGGCCCTTGCACACTTGTATCTCTCATTTCTGGGGTAGAGCCTTTTGTTTTTCCTAGATTCGACTGTAGTATTCATGGGACCCCTTCATCTATCGAGTCCTCTGTACCCTGGTCCTTGCCCTGACCCTGGCTGGTGCTCTGATCGCCCTATCCTGAGCCAGAAGGTTTCCCACCCAGTGTCAAATTCAAATTTGTGCCTCCAGACGTTGCTCGTCAGTCGCTAGCTCCTCCTCGATCGCCTGCCATTGAAATCCACCCGATTATTGTCTTGAAAATATGTTGAATGCTTTTGTTTTTCCTTTCCACTACTCTATTTTGCTGAGGGGTCCTCAGAGTAGACAACTATCTTTGTATCCAATGTTCTTCAAAAAATGCATTGAACTCGCCAGAAATAAATTCACCACCTCTGTCAAATCTCAGAAAATTCAACTTCAAACCTGTCTTTGTCTCAACCATAGCCTTAAAAATATTGAATTTGTCTAGAGCCTTAGACATTTCCCCCAATAAAGCAACCCACATCATCCTAGAATAGTCATCAATAAAAAACATGAAATATTTTTCTCCGTGTAAACTTTCAACTCTAGAAGGACCACAAAAATTAGTATGCACAAGATCCAACAATCCACTTGAACAATGATTCTTACTCCTAAAACTTTGGTTTATTTTTCGAACTAACATTCATTGCATATGGTGTTAGTAGGTTTCATTAACCTAGGAAGATCTCTCACATCCTAAGTAGAACTTATCTTAACAATATTATTAAAATTCACATGACACATCCTTCTATGACATAACCATCTTTCATCAATCTAAGAAATCAAACATCTTTTATCAACACTATTTAAATGAAAGACACTACCTTTACTTTTTGTACCTAATACAATTTCAATTATGGAACTTCTCAAGATTCTACACATCCCATTCTTGAATTGAATGTCATATCCCTTGTCAACCAACTATCTAAAACCCAAAAGACTATGATTTAGGCCTTCTACATACAATACATCATCATTATTGTTCTTACCATAAAGACAAATGGATCCTCTACCACGGATTATACTGGCTGTATCATCACCAAAGCTCACAACACCACCTTCATACTTTTCCAAACTCACAAAGTTACTCTTATCACCTGTCATATAATGAGAGCATCCATTGCTAATCACTCATGCATCTTTCTCTTCAACTTGTGTGACTAAAGCTCTTTCCACAACCATGTAGCTTGTAGAGTCAGTAGGTATTGGATCATCTTCCTTGATAGTAATAAATACCCATTCATTATCACTTGAACCTCCTTTGTCAGATTCATCATCTATCACACCTTCATTCACAACATAATAACATCTCTTTTGAAATCAATGTTTCTTAGGGTTAGCCTTAGCAACTCTTTCCAGACATCTTGAAGCAAAATGACCTATCTTATTGCAAGAAAAAATATTTAAGAAGCAATTTTCCTTCATACTTACCAACACATTTGGGTAATCTCTTGATAATAAGGGCTTCAAGCTCCTCAATCTCTCACTCTTCATATTCAATCTCCTTTATCTACTTCTCATATCTAGATATCATCCTTGAATAAATTTCTCCTAGATCACATCTTTTCTTATCCTTTCTAGAAATAGTAGCCTTGAATTCATATTCTACCTTAAAAAGAGAATAAACAAACTCACTCATCTCAAAATTTGTAAGCTTTCTAATCAACATGTCTCTGGTTACATTTGTTACATTTCCGATCTGCCCAATAACAACAACTTTATGCTTGTAGGATGCATGTAAAGATCTGAGCACTTTAGCAACAATATCTGATTCTTCTAACTGTCCACCGACACATATGATATTGCACACAAGTTCATTCACCTTCCACATATAAGAAGTAATGTTATCATCTTTGCTCATCTTCACCATCTCATATTTTCCTTTTAGGCTCTACAACTTTGCAATCTTCACATAACTGTCACCTTCATACAAGGTTTCTAACATCTTCCAAATCTCATGAGCAATTTTTAATTCCATAACATTTGTTATCTTAGTGTCAGTCAGAGCACTTAACAATGCTTCCTTAGCTCTAATATTGTATTCAACCTAATTGATCTCATATGGAGTTGCAGGATTTGCAGGAACAGTATACTTGGTATTGGTAATATCCCAAAAAGCTTGACTGATGCATCTCAGATGATACTCCATGTGACTTTTCCAAAGAGAGTAGTTTGTACCATCAAATCTCAGATTGTCCTTATAATTTTGTATCCTAGATCACCTCAAGCGATTAAGCTTCTTCAGAGGAACTTGCTCTGATACCAACTGATGGAAATAAGACAAACGGCGGAAGGGGGGGGGGGGTGAATCAGTTGTCTCAAAAACTCACACAACTTAAACTTATTCTTAGATCTAATAATTAAATATGGAAGCATAAATCAACAACACATCATGAACACACATAACACCAAATTTTTTGTACGTGGGAACCTGGTTAAGGGTAAAACCATGGTGGGGATGAAGCCACAATATATGTATACTCTATTAGAAGTATTACAATGGGGAATGCACATGCATTCAGGCACACTTCCTAAAGCTCATTGCTAAAAATGAAAAGGGCTTACTGCCAGGCAAGGATCATTGCCTATACAAGCAAACTCGAATCACATCCAGAAATTATGAACTGTATAATAACATCTCCTCTATGCCTGGATTAGTTCCATTGAAGCACAAAACAACTTTCTTCTTCATACTTCTTCTTTTCCTTCAAAGATGTATACATTCAACACACATATATACTCACACATATCATCATGACCCCACACAAATACAAGATTATTACATTTATTTATACATAACATCAACCTTTGAAAGATCACCAAGGTTAGCTCAACACTCACCACCTAATTAAAAAATATAATGACACTCAATATAATATTACATGTAGACCAAACAATGTTGGCCAAGACATATCACATACCAAAATCTTTCGCCTCGAATATGATACACCTCCAAAGATTATGCCTCAAACATCTACAACACACTACATGCATTTGGTCGACCAAGAACATGAAGAACACCAATATATCAATGGAAAACATCGATTATGAGCTCAATGATCAATGTGGGCCACCAATACAAAAGGCACATGATCTAGAAACATCCAGAGACATCATGAATTACCATAGTAATATCAACACCAACACAAATTACTGGAATCACCAACATCTTCATATCGAACCTTAGGAACACTAACTGCAACGACTGCCAATCTTGAAAAATCACTCATAGACCTCCAAACCATGAACCACTTGAATTGAGGACACACATCAATGTCCTGAACATGCATCTATAGAGGAAGATATTACAATATGGACACACAGATCAACGTCCCAAACATGCCTCTAAATCTATAGATATTACAATATGGACACACGATTGAACAACTAAAAAACCAGTCACAATACAGATACTCATAACTCACTCAAATCTCCATGCAAACCTCTGAAACTTGAACTAAATCAACTATAGACAACCCTCTGCAAACTCTTTAATCCACAAACTCTAATATTCATCATACTTGCTATATTGATCAAATGAACTCACTGAACTTCACTACATCACTATCTTAGACAAAGAAATATGTTGACATCAATGACAACACATCTCTCAAACATCTCTCAAGCACATATTTGCACATTCTTCCAGCACAAACTTCCTAAGAAGATGTATGCTAATTTGTTACTCCTTTTAGTACATCAAATTCAAGTGGTTTGAGATAAGAGAGGAACTTTGAGAGATGTAAGGATGCAAAGTACAATAACTGTTTTTTAAATACTAACACATAACACTAAATCATACAAATGTACACTCAGTGTTAGAGGTGGTAATATGAAGGACAATCTATCAAATTTTAATTTTTGAGTTTTAAAAAGAAAATAGTCCATTATGATCGACTAATAATAGTACAATAAATATATTAACAATATAAATGTTATAAATAAACATTTAAATGTACGATAATAAATTTATTTAAGAATAATTAAAGACTAAAAAATTAAACCCTACTTTATGTGACTATAATTCATATGTACTCAATATTTAGAAGACATGACACAAAAACTAATGTGAGATCCATTAGTGTGAGTCTCCCCATCAATAAAAACATTAGAAATAAATGTCTCTAAAGAAAGTTATTTTTAAAAATAAGAAGTATAAAAACTTAGTAGATTTAATACTTAAATGCATCATTTTTCCACAATCCATAAAATTATGTATTATTGCTTTTGAATTTGATTGTGACTTAATTTTTGCATCAATATTTTGGATGACCCATCATCATTCATCGCAATGATGAATCAAAGAAGGTGATCCAAAACATTGACCAATAAACCATCGCTATTCATCATAGATAAAAAGGGTGAATCAAAACATTGCTGTAAGTACTAAATTAAAAAGCAACAATACATATATTAAACGCTAATATTTCAAAAAAATCATTTAAAAAACCAACATTAAAATGTCGGTCTCCCATCTTTAACAATATTAAGACCACACCATATTTTTCCAAACTTTATAAAAATCCGCTAGTGGGTCCTATTTTAAATTGAGCTGAGTGAAGAGAGAAAAATAGCCGTTGAAAATTTGCGCTCTGTCCATTGATTCAAATTGCGAAGCCAGGCGAAATAAATTCTTCTCCAATCTCAAGGATCCCAAGAGGAAAGATCATGTAAGTATTCGTATGCAGATTCATGGCTTCAAGTTATTCGTATGCAGATTCATGGCTACAAGTTATTCATTTGCTTGGTTTTTACTTCAGTTAGAGGGTATCCACGCTTTGTTTTAATCGGATCGCTTGTTCTTGCTTGCTTTGTTGGGTTCTCGAAGAAATTGTTGGGTTCAACAATGGATTCCTCTACGGTAAAGATCTGGTTCCATCATTGAGGTTTTTATTTTACAGTTCTTAATGATCGTAACAGGAACCTAATTCTGTTTTGTTTTTTGCGTTTGGGGTTTGCATTTTTTAAATGCAGCAAGGCAAATTTGGTGTGGAGAATAGGGTGCAGAAGGCTACAATTGCTCATGGAAAAGGTATTCTTTCAAAGCCACATGATTCTATGGATTGTGGAATTGGGTAGGGCTTCATAGGGTTAGGATCTTATATTCGGGGTTGGATGTATCAATGACTTGAAGGCCTTTACGATTTCCATCAACTGAAGCTTACACCTGCTCCTAGTATAAGTTTTCTTTCAAACCCACATGAGGCTATGGATTGTGGAATTTATTACGGATTGAATAAAGAGTACATGTAGAAGTCACTGCGTAATCTTCTTGATATTGAGATTTCATTCAGGGCTAGATGCATCAATAGGTTGAGGGTTTTAAGGAGTCACCTCACCTAATAGGATGAATAGGACTTTTCTTCCAAAACACAATGCATTGCAAAATTTTAATAGGGGTTTACAGGGTCAAGTGCATGTCGAAGATTCTGGTTCGTAGTTTTTAAATTCTATTTTTATTTGGGGTTAATGTATGAACAGGTTGAGGGCCTTGGGGATTTCCCTCAACTGAAGGATAAGTTAGAGGGGCAGTTTTGTGCTCTACTTTTCCTTTAGATTTAGATTTATTTATGTTTTGAGTTTTGTGATGCAGTGGTGACAAGGGCTAATACACGGGCCAGAAGGGTTTTATGTGACATTGGGAATGTGGGAAGTCGTTCTGCAAGGCAGTCCAATGAAGCTGATGATGTCAAGGCAGAGTAAGCGATCCTTTTGCTGGATGCCCATTTGATGCTTTTGGAGTAGTAATATATTTTAGGAAAGATTTTGTTCAACCTTATTCATCTGTTTTAAGATTTTTTTGCGTCAAAATATTTTTTCTTGTTGGAACTTCCCTTGCGGGCATGAAAAGGTATCTTTTCTGTCAAAACCTGTGACTTTAGAAGCCATGATGAAGAGGTACTCTTCAGTTAAAGCCACTATGGTGTGCTTGAGTCCAATCTCTATCTGCCCGGGTATTCCAAGCACCATTGTTGGATTTGGGATTGTTTCCCCTTTTCTAATACTTAGGGCAAGTTTCTATGAGTGGGGCTTCAGGATCTATTTTCTTGGAGAGGGAGGTCCTATGAAACAAAAAAAATTATGCTACTGGATTATTTGAAATCTTTCCCTGAAAAATAGCAGCCACTACTTGATAGGACTGTATATTTCAGCGGTTGAAATTGGGGTGGGGCTAGAAATTGTCCCACCCGTTTAAGAATTTCTTTGCCACTTGTTTAAATACTAATATTTTAGATTCCGCCAGAAAAGAAATATAAGGAAAATGATACTTAATCTTTTATTTTTAAGCTGATACTTTTAAGCTGAACTGCACTGCTTAATTCATGGGACCATCAACTTCAAAATATTAGTAAAAAATTTCAGGGATAAAAATTTCAGCAGCACCCCTAGAATTTTTTAGGAAGCTCCCCTCCATAAGACCTTACCTTCACCGTTCCTTCCTAAATTTGGTAGATATATTTCCCATATTCTATCACTTAAAACTTCTCATATATGATACTTGCCTGTGTGTGCAGTTTTTTCATTTGAAACAGAGCTAATATCTAGGGTATCAGGGAATAATGTTGCTCATATCTAATCCATCTGGTTAAAGGATTTTTCAAAGTTTGGTTGCTTATACTACGTGCAAGTTTGCTTGATCTTCTATTTTATTCTTTTGAAATAATGATGTTTTAAAACTTTTAAGCTGAATTGCATTGTTTAATTCATGGGACCATTAACTTAAAAATATTACTAAAAAATTTTAGAGGTAAAAATTTCAGCAGCACCCCTGGAATTTTTTAGGAAGCTCCCCTCCATGAGACCTTACCTTAACCGTTCCTTCCTAAATTTGGTAACATTATTGTATTTCCCATGTTCTATCACTTAAAACTTCTCATATATGATACTTGCATGTGTGTGCAGTTTTTTCATTTGAAACAGAGCTAATATCTAGGGTACCAAACTCAGTTTCTGCGGAATAATGTTTCTTATACCTAATCCATCTGGTTCAAGGATTTTTCAAAGTTTGTTTGCTTTTACTGCGAGTAATTTTGCTTGATCTTCCATTTTATTCTCTTGAAATAATGATGTTTTTAAAGGATTCCGGGATATGTTGCACAGAAATAAGTTCTGCTCATCTATATTATCATATGGTTTACAACTTTAATGAATTGCTAAATTTCTTTTGAAGAATTGGATTTTGTTTACCACTAAATAGTAATCATTCCAAGAAATTGATTTTATTCCCCATTAAATGCATCTCGTTCAAAGGTTTTGTAACTTCTTTCTTTTATTTCCTTGAGTTGAAAGTGGAGAAGTACAAGCTGTAATTTTTCTCACCTGAGTACTTTTTAAGCTCACTACATTCACCATGCTGTGAAACAGACCTTGGTTGTATCTGATATTTTGTCTATTTCAAGTCTTCTGATATAAATTTTCTTAACATTAGATCAGTTGGTTAAGATGTTTCTAAAATTTTATCAATTTTTTGTATTTAAATACTTTTAATTCTCTGTTCATTATAATATTGTCCATTTAGGTCTTCAGAAATAAATTTTCATCAACATTAGATTAGATGGACAAGGTGGTTTCTGAAAATGTATTAATATTCCATATTTAAGTACTTTGAATCTTCTAGTCATTCAGTAACAGATATGGGTTTCACAATATTTGACATTAATAATATGTACACAGGAAGTCTAAAAAGCAGATCCTGGTTGCTGATAGACCAGTGCCAAGGTAGATTACACCTCGCACTTTCTTATTGTTCGATAACCTGAATCTTTAGTAGTGGTATTATATATAACTGTGTCGGGTGTTTCATTGTGTTGTAGGAAATTTGGGATCAATATCACAAACAATAGTAGTACAACAAGGGTATCTTCATCTTCATTGGTATGTATGTTATATGTTGCTGTTTTCATTCATGTGCCACTTAAAGTAAAACATCTCGCCATTTCCAACAGGCTTTTTAGAAAAATGTAGTACTGTGATAAATAATTATGATTTACTCGTACCTCACAGTAATCTAGTTTTCTTGTCAACTTGTATGATGAAAAAAATAATTACGTCTATTGATTTATCTGTCACATGGACTTTGTTTTGATTGTATTCTGCAACTGACTCTGCAGCAGGGCAGAGATGGAAAGGGAAACGTGAGACAAAAAGTGGCTTCCAAATCGATTAAGCTGTCAGCATCAGTTAAAACAAATCAGCCTCTTGTTGTCCGGCTTTCAGGTAGTCATAAGTCAGCAATTGGGAAACCGCCCAGAGTTTCGAATAGTGATATTCCAGGTAAACCACCAAAGCCTTCTACCGTTGGTTTCTCAGGTAAGCCACCCAGGGTTTCAAACCTTGAAAGCTCTGGCAAATGCACCTTAAATACAGAGGTGCAACGTAGGCCTTGTACAGCCAGCATCTCAGCAAAACAAGCATCAAGTTCTGCTGACTCTGTTCCTAAGAAGCCACCAAGGCCTTCAAATGATCACATCTCTGGCAAGGAAAATTCTGATGATGCCAGGGTGAAGAAGGTATTGCCATCTAACACTAGGGTAGTCTCAAGAAAAAATCAGCCAGCTGATGCTTCAAAGAGGAAAGTCAAGCCTCAAAGAGCTTTTACATCAACATTGACTGCCAAGTTGAAGGTGCACCCAACATTGACTGCCAAGGCTAAGGTGGTCTCAGGAAGAATTAAGCCACATGATGTCTCAAAGAGGAAGGGCAGAATGCGAAAATCCTTTACATCAACATTGACCACCAGAAGTGAGGTTTGGAGAACCTGTGAACCCTATAATTGTATTTAACTGTATGATGATGTCTGGATATCTTTACTTTCATAATAAGGGTTTTGTGCATTACTGAAATGTCTTCTGATGGTTTAAATCAATCAGGCTTCTCTTGGACTAAGTCAGCCAGAGAGAATTGAAGGGGAGTTGCCCGACATTGATGAATCTGATTATGAAAATCAGCTAGCTGTAGCTGATTATGTTCATGACATTTACCATTTTTATTGGGATGTAGAGGTATATTTCTTTATGGATTACAAACTTGCACTTTTTCTGGTCACATTTACCAATTTTATTGGGATGTAGAGGTATCTTTCTTTTTGAATTGCAAGCTTACACTCTTTTTTAGTCACACTACTTAAATCAGTATCCTCTTGTTATGAACTACTACAACAGTGTTTTTTGTCGACCAGCGCGAAATGGAAGAGTGCCTTTTGTTTTGTTTTAAAATTCACTTGACATCAAAATAATTTCTTAATACTGCAAAATTTTTAGCACTTTAATCCAATTATGGCAATTCTTCATCCTCGTGGAAGCTTATGGCAGTTTATTTTGTTTGTTGTAATTTTACAGGCACGCAAATGCCCATCATCAAGCTACATGTCAAGTCAACTTGACATCACTCCAAAGATGCGGGCAATACTTGTTGATTGGCTTATTGATGTACTCGATGAAAACACAACTTGACAGACAAGTGTTTTTTAATAATCAGCTACCATATAATATGTTGATACACCACCATACTAACTTAGACCGTTATTTGCAGGTGCATCTGAAATTTGAACTGATGCCAGAAACTCTTTTTCTCATGACAAATTTATTGGATAGATTTCTCTCTATTCATGTAATCACACGAAAGGATTTTCAGTTAGTGGGTTTGACAGCTTTGTTAATTGCCTCCAAATATGAAGAGATCTGGCCTCCTAAGGTATGATAAAGGCTTGTTTCAATGCCTGTTCTTGTTTTCTTCTCCTTTATCTTGAATGAGCATTATTTGCATTCACGCCTTGCTTGCTTTAAACTACAGGTTGAAGATTTACTTGAGATTTCAAAGAATTCATACACACATGATCAAATGCTTTCCATGGTAATATTGCTCTCTCAAGTTTATACCAGTGATGCATTTGCCTTGCAGTTATATTTGAAATCTCTTTTAACTTTCCCTATGCTCATATTTGTAATCTGCTTAACTTTCTTGTAGGAGAAGTTGATGCTTAACAAGCTAAGATTCAATTTGACTGTTCCTACTTCATATGTTTTCTTGAAAAGATTCCTCAAGGCTGCTCAAGCTGATGAAGAGGTATTGTATATATGAGAGTGAAATTTGCATGTCATCTTCATCATGTGCAATGTGATGAGAAATTTAATGCTATTTTGTTCTGATGAATCAGCTGGAGAATCTGTCATTCTATCTTATTGAGCTCTGTCTTGTTGAGTATGAATCATTGCAATGGAAACCATCCATGCTGGCAGCCTCGGCTACATTTGTAGCTCAACAAATCTTGCAAAGGGTGCCACCTTGGACAAGATTGCTTCAAAAGCATGCACACTACATGGAATCCGAGCTGAAGTAAGTCATTGAATGATGGATGGGAACTTGCTCATAGCCTTTCATACCTAACTAATTGTTCAAACAAGGTGTTTTCCATTTTAATTAGAGCATGATTAGCATTTTTGTTGTAGGTAGAGGAGCTTGCCTTTTTTGTCCTTTGCATATAGTGTTTCTTATAGTTTGACTACATTGTTAATGCACAGTTTAAAATTGTTATACGTAGTGTGAATATGGTGCGGTAGAATTTCTTGTTGCTGTATCAGGTTGTTTGAACATTTCTTTTCTCTTGCAGGGAGTGTGCTACCATGGTTGCGAGATTTCATTTGAGAGCAGAAAAGAATGATTTGCAAGTCGTTCGTAATAAGTATTTAGGATCAGATTATAAGTGTGTAGCAATGTTACCATGTGTGCGTGACTTACTCTGAGAGAATTCAGCCCCGATTTAATTTTGTCAATTTATTCCCTGTATAATATGCTTCACAATTGTCCTGTAGATATACTTCACAATTTGTGAATTAAATGAGTGCCTTGCTATACTGTAAATCAAAATCTGTTGCAAATGTCAAAGTAAATTGAGTGACATTTTTCTGTTGTCATTAGACCAAATACATGGCATTCAAATCTATTTTTGTGTAAGGAACTTGAGATTTTGTGAATTAAATGAGTGACTTGCTATACTTCACAATTTGTGAATTAAATGAGTGCCTTGTACTGTAAATCAAATTCTGTTGCAAATGTCAAAGTACATTATGTGACATTTTTCTGCTGTCATTAGACCAAATACCTGGTATTGAAATTTTTTTTGTGTAAGGAACTTTGAAACTTCGGCTATATATTTGGCATACCTTTTTATGTCACGAAACGTGGAAGATACATGGTTGTTCTCCATGAGAAATCCTTAAGTTGTTTCTGTTCGTCAATCATGGCCTGTTGAAGTTAAACATATCTAAAGTCTATTAATATCATATGTGTTCTTTTTGTGAGATAACATGATATTGATTTACAGTGGTAAGGGCCTGTTAATCAACCACCAAGGCGATGTACCATGGTATTGAATCAGGTCCATGTTGAATTAAACAAGATGGACATTGGGGACATTGGATTATGATTCAACATGTGATGTGAAGTTGATGGTAAATACCAACGGACAGAAATCGCTTTCGTTCTGAGCTGAACATGGTAAATGGCTCTGCTTTATAATTGATTTTCATATTCAATAATGGAAACACTAATTTTTTTTCCAACTACAAAATTTTGATCTGAAACGTTGATTAAAAATTGACACAGTTTATCCAGAAGGCATTCAAATTCCAAATTTCTTGTAAGACAGTGTTATCCGAATTCCAAATTTCTGTCTTCAAATTGTTATCTGAATTCCAAATTTCTTGAATGTTGTGTATCTTGAGACATTTTGTTGGTAGTTAAATCCTATATTATGATTCAACATGTGATGTTGAAGTTGATGGTAAATACCAACGGACAGAAATCGCTTTCGTTCTGAGCTGAACATGGTAAATGGCACTGCTTTATAATTGATTTTCATATTCAATAATGGAAACACTAATTTTTTTTCCAACTACAATTTTGATCTGAAACGTTGATTAAAAATTGACACAGTTGGCATTCAAATTCCAAATTTCTTGTAAGACAGTGTTATCCGAATTCCAAATTTCTGTCTTCAAATTGTTATCTGAATTCCAAATTTCTTGTCTTCAAATTCTTGAATGTTGTGTATCATGAGACATTTTATTGGTAGTTAAATCCTATATTATTTCAAGAGCTTTTTTTAATGCACTAAATAATTAATTATTTAAATATAAATGATATGATCATGCAAAAATATAGAGGATTAAATAAATATTTTACTAAAAATATATCTGATACAAGAAACTTTAATTATTTCAATCATGATACATTTTATCTAGAATTTGTTTTATATGTGATTCTAAAATTTAGTCACATGAATTAAAATTTTCAATATTTTTGGAGATTATTTTAGTTTTTAATTTAGGGGAGAGGCCACAAAAACTAAACCTAGTTTAAAAAGTAGATTTTTCTGAATGAACTCTTCACCTTACCATGTGGCATCTTCAATTGGTAGAATATTCAATTGAATTGATATTCATTGGCTTATTTATTCTTGTTGAAGTTCTAATATGATTCTTCCTTCATCAAAAGCTTAGGCAGCCTAAGATTCACTTTCAACAATGATATGAAGAATATTATCTCTTCTATATGCACCCTATCCACAACTACATGGGTTAATGTCTCAGCATTGGCAAGCATCTTTCGAATCCTCAAACTTGGGTTTGGCCCTTCTACAAAGGCTTCAAGGATATCAATGTTCAACCTCTTTTTATTCGCTTTTCCCCACATTATGTCTATCCACTTTCTTCTATTCTCAAACAAGTCCTCAATTGTGAGGTAATATAAAACTTCAAGATCAAACAACCTTGTGCTTTCAAGGCCCATTCTATAAGTTCATAAAATTAGGTAAATTTTCTCCAGCCCATCATTATTGGCTGCAAAGAAATTAGAAAACCTAAGAGACATTAGGAATAAACATCTCTTCTCTAGTCCTCTTAAATGAGACTTTTCCGACTAACCTAAAGATATGCTACCCTTCTTCAAACAAACTTGAGGAGAACATGAGGACTAATCAGGCACCCATAAACTCAGAAAGTAGTGGTGTTGCTACGAAGGAAACAATCACCCATCACCCCAATTATGTGAAATTACCATGTACAAAGTCCACTCGGTAAGGCCTCGTGAAATCCATTTTATCTTTTGGTATCTTGACTTGCCCTTCTCCACATAAATTTAAAAGCCTTCTCACAAACTATTCTTTAAACGCAATACAATTTGTATCCAAGATGTAAGTCCAAAATTGAACAAGGAGAGGAACATTATTATCATCTACTTCTCTAATTTGCAAACTTGGGTCCATAATCCCCTTCATGAATACAAGAAAACGTTGCACGACAAAGAATACCACCCGAATTAATTTTTTTTTCTCATTAGACTAGATGGAATCCATTTGCTTATGCAATTTGCCAACAATGTAGAAAGCATAATCAAAACCAATATTCACCATGGGATCTTGAACATCAATAGCCATATACACGAGGTGAATATGCATATATTATACATCCTCAACCATCACCCAACACACAATATGATAATTCTTGATGAAATGATCTTTAAAGGTCTCAAGACTAAAAAACTTGTTCACATTTTGAGCAATTCTATATTAGGTCTTTTGTCTAACCCCTGCACCCTATTTTTTGGGATCGACATAACTCTACAATTATGTGCATTTGATATTTTTCCTTGAAGGCCTTAAAATTTATAACCTTAATAGCTGATAGTATCAAAACCAAAATATTTGGATTTAATTGTTTTGAAAAGCAACCATCTTTGTGCCATTTCCTGCTAACACTCTTCCTGTTGTATATCATACATCTTAGTAACGACCTTGAAAAATTCAACCTCAATAAAAACAATTGGCCTAGTGAGTTTTTGATGAACAATAACTAATTGAATGTTTGAAGATGTTAAGTTGATGATCACCGAGATGTAGAAAGTTAATGCAAGACATTAAATCAGTTAATGTATTGTATTGTCATTGATGTCAACTTGATATAATCTGATTGGTTATATAAATATTATCAAAGACTTCAAAGAAACAAGAAGATAAAGGTTATGTTATCAGTAATGCATAAAAGTTCAGTATACACCAAGTGGCAACAAACACCGACGGATAGTGCACATTGACGGATAGAGAACCCCGAGAAGAGTCACAATAATACCCGAGCAAGCATTACCAAGCAAAACCTAAGTGATACCCGAGTAGAACTGAAAGTCACAGTGTTTCCCGACAGACAGACAACCCTGACAGAGAAAGATGTGCGAGGACAACTGAAGTCAAGACCAAGCAAACAAGGAGATAAAGACCGATCAGAAATGAAGTTCAAAAATGAAAAAAACCTTAGCTGCTGGCAGGAGCTAAATATGGAGTTAACTGATTTATTACATTGTTTTTCATAGACCAGTTAAAAGCTAAAGATAAGATAGATATTAAAGCTAGTTTTATTCCAGTTGTCAAGGAGAAATCTACGGGATAAAACTAAAGCATGCTTAAAAGCAAGAATGGCGAGATTTACGAATCACGACAAGAACAAAAAAGACAAATACTTAGAAATGGTAAAATCATGTCTATAAAAGAGACAAGCTAATTCATTTTGAATTGGGGGAGAATAAGAGAGGAGGCTGAAGAGAATACTGGTGAAGATAAGAAGACTTCATACACTCTCGATCAAACAAGTTGAAGAACAAAGCTAATATTTCTGCGGACACTAAGCAACAGAGAAGCAACAACATTCACTGAGCAGAAAGAAGTGGAGCAAAGGAACAATAACAAACATTGATCAGAAAGGTATTATGAGCTTACAATAGATCTGAATGTCTGCAAGTTTAAGTTGTATTTATGAACACATCATATATTGTTTCAGTTTAACCATTGATTCAGAAAATCTCTTAACAGAGTGGGATTTAACTACCCTTTATATATTAAGATACATCCCAAGGAGTATCAAAAAGTTTCTCATGAAGATAACATAGTGAAATGCCAGATATCAAGTGATAAACTATTATATTTAAATCCTCTAACAAGGTCGCACTTAACAGTGTGTTTGTAACCTTTAACAAGGTTGGCTCTTCACCGATCTCACTTCACAAGAGTGAAAATTTTGGATTACCGGTCCCAAGTGTTTTTTTCCCTTAACAAGGTTTCCACGTAAAAAATCCGTGTGTCAAATGTGTATATGGTTCATTGTTTTAATATTTTTCTTTACACATTACTAAAACATGATTGATCGGTAAACACTAAGTTATTTACTGTATTTCGGTAAAGGCTAGACTGCTATTCGGTAAAGCTTAAGAAAAAGGATTAACAGTGAACTCCGAGCAGTAGTTATTTGATAAGATTATTTAAAGGCATACATCTTGTAGGACTGAAGATAACTAGAGGTTTATATTTGTTATATAAAGTTTTGGGTTGATTTATTGGATTAATTTTTGAGGCCACTGATTCACCCCCCCTCAGTTATTCTAACAATTGCTATTAGAGCTTGTGTTCTTAGAAAGAGAGTTTAAAGACTCAAGCTAAAGATCACGAGATGAGCAAAAGGGATGTGCCTAAGTTGAACAAAGACAACTTTGCATAATGACAAAACAGGATAAGTCTCCACCTATCATGTATTGGAAATTATGTTACTCAATACTTGGATACTGAATATGTGTTTCCTATTGGACCTCACACACTTGATCAATTGAGAGAAAAACATGAGCACAATTCTATGATGATAGAACTTGCTTCCTCACTCTCCGATGCTGAATTTGAAGATGTCAAAACATGCACCATTGCAAAGCAAATGTGGGACAAATTGAAGCTAGTATATGGAGGAGATGCAAATGTATTAAGGCAAGAAGCCTAAGAGGAAAATTTGATGACCTAAGAATGAAAGAAGGAGAAAACATTACTCAGTATAGCTGCAGAATCAAAGAGGTAGTCAATGTTATCCGAGGAGCTCGAGGTGTACTTGAAGAAGAAATAGTGGTAAGTAAAATCCTAAGAACCTTACTGCCTGTTTATGCTATTAGAGTATCTTCTATACAAGAAATGAGAGCATTAGCAAATAACAATGTCACTCTAGATAGTTTGGTTGGTAGACTTATTTCATTTGAGATGAATAACTTTTACAACAGTGTCTTACAATCTATTGAGTCTGCATTCAAATATTTTTTGAAAATAAGTAAGTCAAGTCATAAACACACTACGAGAAATGATAGTGAAAGTGATAGTGATGACCAAAAGCTTGATGAGATTGAAGCACTAATGGCCAGAAGATTGCAGAGAGGCAAAGGTAGATACAAAGGTAAACTACCATTGTTATGTTTTAATTGTAAAGAGATTGGACACTTTGCTGCTAGATGTCCTAACAAAAGAAAAGAAGACATAAATAATGACATATCATATGAAAAGAAGTTTGATAGAGGTGATGACAGAGATTACCGAAGCAACCAACAATCTGACAGAAGAGACAACTAAGACTACAAGGACAAAGGGAAGAAAGCTGAGAATACTGACACTGAATTTGATGAAGGTATTAAGGTGGTACTTGTTGCTATGAAGGATGATTCAGACGAAGAGGAAAGGTATGTTGAAACTGCACTCATATCTAAGGTTAGTAAAAATGATGTCTGGATTATTGATAGTGGAATGTACTCACCACATGACTGGAGATAAGGAAAAGTTTGAAACTTTTGAGTATTATAATGGTGGATAAGTAAGAATGGGTAATGACTCACCTTGTCCGATTGAAGGTAAGAAACCATAATGTTGAATAATCTGATCAGATGTGAAAATGCATATTGGGTAAAAGGACTTAACTATAATCTATTGAGTGTTTCAAAGCTGAATAACATAGGTCACTGAGTTGCATTTTTAGAACAAAAACGCAAAGATTTTTAATGAATCAGGAAGGTTGATCGAAACTGGTGAACAAACAAAAGGTAACCTATTCTGTCTTGATGATATTAACACCTCTTGTTTAATGGATAGAAACAAAGATATATGGTTGTGGCACAAAAGGTTATGTCATGTGAATTTTTACAACATGATTAGGATAAGTAATAAAAGGAAAGTAAGAGGCTTACCGAGCATGTCAAAGCTCGATCATGTCATGTGTAAGAATTGTCAAAAAGGTAAAATGACAAATTCTAGTTTCAAGAGGAAACCCTACACATCTAATTCCATTCTAGAACTAGTCCATACTGATCTATGTGGACCAATGAGAACAAAGAGTTACTATGGTGATAGATACTTCATTCATCTTTGTTGATGATTATTCTAGAATGATGACAGTTGTGTTCTTAAAAGAGAAATCAGAAGCATTCAAGATGTTTAAATGGTATAACGATATTGTAGAAAACAAAGCGGTAAGGAACTGAAATGCTTAAGATCAAATAGAGGAGAATTTATTAATGATGAATTCACTAACTTTTGTAATGAGCAGGGTAAATGCACAATAATCTGTCACCCCCTGGGACATTTCGGGGGTGAGATTATCGGCATACTCGGCCGAGTTATACTCGGCCGAGTAACTCTCGGCCGAGTATATGTGGCCGCCACGCGGCGCTGAGTGGCGCCTGCGTGGCGGCCTACTCTCGGCCGAGAGGTACTCGGCCGAG
>MU225962.1:75165-91119 GCA_018584345.1 Thuja plicata | reverse complement strand
TTTGAAGCTTTAGCAACACTGTTAAGTGTGCACTTTGTTAAGAGATTTGGAAAGAACGGTTAAGTCCACCTTCTACAAAAGGATTTTAGATGTGATGCACTTGTTAGAATGCAACTACATAAGTCTTGATCTAATTATAAATGAAATCTTCAATTGCTGATAACAGGTCCTATAAAGCTTCATACATATTAGTAATCATCCTTCCATGATTGAATAATACCTTTATCTGCTCGTCGGTAGCCTCTGTGTGTTCTTGATAATTGATATACTCTGTTTCTGATCTTTGCATGAATTCTGCCTTCTGCTCCTTAGATGCTCTTCATGGCTATCAATAATAAAGAATTCATGTACTCACAATTGAGTATGAACATCTATTTATACAAATTTAGGTTCAATTCTTGATTCATGCAGCGCAAGTTAACTCTAGATCCAAGGTTTACAACTTGACCTTGATCTTTAGTTAGATATGCTTTATATCTGTTAGGATGCTTTAAAGCATTTACATAAAGCTTGCATGACCATCAAATTCTGATTTAAAACAAAGCAAAACTCTATAAATAGAATTACATTGCTTTAACCGTCGTGTAAAACTCAGATCCACAATTTGCGGGTTCTTGATCTGTTTGTCGGTTCTGATGGTCGGTTTTCTTGATCATCGGTGTTCCTTTCTTGAACTGGTTGTCGGGTATGCCTTTTCTGTTTCTATCAGGTTAGTTCTGAAAACTATGTCACTGGTAATGCTTGTGGTCACCGGTGATGCTTGTGGTCACCAGTGATTCTTGTGGTTGCCGGTGATGCTTGTCACTTTTATACTTAGCATTTTCTCAAAATCTTTGTTCTGTTGAGTATGCTTGCATTTCACTGGTACTGCTTGTGGTTTGCCGGTAATGCATGTTGTCTGCCTGTAATGCTTTTTGTCTATGTTTTTTAGTGAGTATACTAATGGAAAAATAATGTCATCATGAGCAACAATGCATCGCTCTCGAGCAACAGAACAATGCACCCGAGCATTAGGCTGCAAACACCAAAAATTAGGAAATTGCTCAAAATGATGTCCCGAGCGATGGAGATTAGAATTAAGGTCAAGATGATGATCAAAATGATGAACAACAAGCTGAACCAGTACTTGCCAAGTATGTTAGAAGACACCATCCATAGAACCAAATCATAGGAGACAAGAAGGCTGGAATGAGAACAAGAAGTAAGTCACTAAACACTAGATGTTTAATTTGTGATTTTGAGCTTAAATCTGTTAATACTGCACTTGAAAATGAAGAATGGGTCAGTGCTATGAATGAAGAGATAGAACAGATTGTGAAGAAAAGAACATGGACATTAGTACCTAGACCATATGAAAAGAATGTCATTGGTACCAAATAGATATTCAGAAACAAGCTGAATGAGAATGGATAAGTCACAAGGAACAAATCAAGATTAGTATGCAAGGGGTATGCACATGAAGAAGGTATTGACTATGGAGAAACCTTTGCACTCGTTTCTAGACTAGAAGGAGTCATAATTATACTTGCTTATGCTGCATTCAAAGGATTCAAGGTATACCAAATGGATGTAAAATCTGCAATCCTGAATGGAATACTAGAAGAAGAGGTATACATTGAACAACCAGAAGGGTCTGTTGATCCTAACAAGAGAAACATGGCTTGTAGACTACACAAATCCTTGTATGGATTGAAACAAGCACCTAGAGAATGGTATGAAAGACTTCACTCCTATCTCATAAGTATTGGATTTGTAAGAACAAGTGAAAACAACAATCTGTATTTAAAAGAAGATACTGATGATAACATTTTGATTTCTGAAATATTTGTTGGTGATATCATATTTGGGGGTAATGATATGTTATGTAAATCATTTTATAATGAAATGAACAAAGAGTTTGAGATGTCAATGTTTGGGGAGATCAAATTCATCTACAGATGCTTCAACAAAATGCAGTCATCTATATCACACAATCCAAATACATCAAGGAAGTACTGAAGATTCCAAGCCAGTTGGAACACCTATGGAAACTGGATGCCAGCTGACAAAGGAAGAAAATTCAACCGAGGTAAATCAGACCCTATAGAGATCTATGATTGGCAAACTAATGTATGTTGTTCATACTAGACCATACATAGCACATGCAGTTAGAATAGTTGCAATATTCTCTGCTAATCCCAAGGAATCACACATGATTGATGTCAAAAGAATTTTGAGATATCTAAAGAATATCAAAGACTATGGCTTATGGTATAAAAGAGAAGGCAAATTTGAGCTTCAAGTCTATACAGATACTGATTGGGTTGGAAACTTAGATGACAGAAAGAGCACAACAGGATGAGCATTCTTTATGGGTGACAGACTTGTCACATGGATAATTAAGAAACAATGATGCATCTCACAATCTACTACAAAAGTAGAATATGTGGTTGTTGTTGCAAATTTCTCTAACATCACATGAATCAAACAATTACTAGAAGGTATGAATATGAAAATTCTTGAACCAGTGATTATCTATTGTAATAATACAAGTGTAATAAACATACCAAAGAACCCTGTCATGCATGTTAAGACCAAGCATATTGTTATAAAGTATCATTACTTAAGAGAAAAAGTACAAGAGAAAGAGGTGATACTAGAATATGTTCAATCCAAGGAATAATTAGCAGACATATTCACAAATCCATTACCTAAAGACACATTTGAGTACCTGAGAAAGAGACTAGGGGTTCGACCCTTGTCCATTGGTCACTAAGCTGACTAAGAGGCTGCATCAGCCTACACATAATCAGAAGATCATTCATGTTGATGCAAGAAAAGAGATGGACTACAAAGATACATCAGTACACAAAAAGGTACTTAGTTGCACCGAACACCAGAGCTATTGTATTGTTGATGGAAAGGGAAATTCAAGGAGTATATTATAAAAAGAAGGAAGGATATAGTTTGACATTGTTGTCAAAGGGAGAGAGTATATCCATATGAAATATCTATCATGATCATCCAAAGGGAGAGATGACTTAAGAGAGAGATTATATATCCATCATGATGACTCAAAGGGAAAGATGTACTTAATAAATATGGATTATATTGCTGTCAAAAGAAAAAGAGGAACAATCAAAGGGAGAGAAAACATAAGAGAAGAGATTCTACAACAGAGGGAGCGACATAGTCCAAAGTTGCTACATCTATCCAGTGAAGGGAATGAAGATTGAAGTAAGTACTCTGCAAGAAACAAATCTAAGCTAGAAGAGCTTACCGAGAGTCAGACATTTGTTTTGGTTACAAAAAAATAAGTTTGGTAGATATTGGTGAAACTACAACTGATATATTTCATATTGTATTAGGAGTAATGTAGTATGTTTCCATCAATGCCAAAGGGAGAGATTGATGAACAATAACTGATTGAATGTTTGAAGATGTTAAGTTGATGATCACCGAGATGTAGAAAGTTAATGCAAGGCATTAAATCAGTTAATGTATTGTATTTTCATTGATGTCAACTTGATATAATCTTATTGGTTATATAAATATTATCAAAGAATTCAAAGAAACAAAAAGATAAAGGTTATGTTATCAGTAATGCATAAAAGTTTAGTATACACCAAGTGACAACAAACATCAATGGACAATGCACATCGACGGATAGAGAACCCCGAGAAGAGTCACAGTAATACCCGAGCAAGCATTACCAAGAAAAACCTAAGTGATACCCGAGTAGAACTAAAAGTCACAGTGTTTCCCGACAGACAGACAACCCCGACAGACAAAGATGCACGAGGACAACTGAAGTCAAGACCGAGCAAACAAGGAGATAAAGACCGATTAGAACTGAAGTTCATAAATGAAAAAAGACTTAGCTGCTGGCAGGAGCTAAATATGGAGTTAATTGATTTTTTATATTGTTTTTCATAGACCAGTTAAAAGCTAAAGATAAGATAGATATTAAAGCTAGTTTTATTCCAGTTGTCAAGGAGAAATCTATGAGATAAAATGAAAGCATGCTTTAAAGCAAGAATGATGAGATTTGCGGATCATGTCAAGAACAAGAAAGACAAGTACTTAGAAACGGTAAAATCATGTCTATAAAAGAGACAAGCTAATTCATTTTGAATTGGGGGAGAATAAGAGAAGATGCTGAAGAGAATACTGGTGAAGATAAGAATACTTCATACAGTCATGATAAAAAAAGCTGAAGAATAGAGCTAATATTTTTGTGGACACCGAGCAACAGAGAAGCAACAACATTCACCGAGCAGAAAGAAGTGGAGCAAAGGAACAAAAAGAAACATTGATCAAAAAGGTATTATGAGCTTACAATAGATCTGAAAATCTACAAGTTTAATTTGTATTTATGAATAGATCATATATTGTTTCACTTTAACCATTGATTCAGAAAATCTCTTAACAGAGTGGGATTTAACTATCCTTTATATATTGAGATACATCCCAAGGAGTATCAAAAAGTTTCTCATGAAGATAGCATAGTGAAATGCCATATATCAAGTGACAAACTATTACATTTAAATCCTCTAACAAGGTCTCACTTAACAGTGTGTTTGTAACCTTTAACAGGGTTGGCTCTTCACCGATTTCACTTCAGAAGAGTGAAAATTTTGGGTTACCGGTCCCAAGTGATTTTTCCCTTAACAAGGTTTCCACATTAAAAATCCATGTGTCAAATGTGTATATGGTTCATTTCTTTAATGTTTTTCTTTACACATTATTAAAATAGGATTGATCGGTAAACACTAAGTTATTTATTGTATTTCGGTAAAGGCTAGACTTCTATTCGGTAAAGCTTAAGAAAATGGATTAATAGTTAACTCCGAGCAGTAGTTATTTGATAAGATTATTTAAAGGCATACATCTTGTAGGAATGAAGATAACTAGAGGTTTATATTTGTGATATAAAGTTTTGGGTTGATTTATTGGATTAATTCTTGAGGCCACTGATTCACCCCCCCTCTCAGTTATTCTAACAGTTTTACCAAATTCAAAATTCAAGCAATAACTAGAGGGAAGTGGGCTTTCCCTTTCCAATACCAGTGTTTAAAAAAACATCATCTAGTAATTTGTATATTAGCATCTCTACACCCACCCAGATTGTTGATGAGTCCGTCTGTTAAGCCACCTGTGACACATTTTCAAGTCTTTTTTTGACCAAGGGACCTAAATCAACAAATCCTCATCAAGTCCTTGATTTGAAGTGGATGATTGATTGGTTGAAGGTTCATCTTTTTCAATTGAGAGACTTAAAGGTTTCTTTCACAACTAGTGTTTTATAATTCTCTTTTATTCCACTTGATTTTCACCACAAATTTAAGTTATACTACTAATTACGGGCTTAAAAATAAAAACTACATAGAATATTAATGGATTTAGGTACCAAGCAACCTCTTACTTGTCATTCATAATAAACTCTAATTTTGTTGCAAACTTTTTTGAAAGCATAATTGACCTAAAAATCATGTGTAACTAACAATAATCTTTGAGGTGATCCAAATATATTACTTATTTTACTCTAATGGCCAAGAATTCAAACAGTAAAAATTGCCTCCCCATTATTGCTTGCATGCTCAAATAGGTTGGCTACAACTACCCATTCTGGAAAGTTTGAATGCAAGACATTGATTCAAATTCATCACAACAAATTTGATAGATTAGATTAGTCAAACCAAAAATGAAAAATCCTTCATGTGCATTGGAACCATCATGCAACATCATAACTCTAGCAGAGAATTAACTCCTAGAGAGCCCATGAGTGTGTGTTATGCTTTCACTTGTCATCCTTGAGTTTTTTGTCCTCAATTTTGACTTCACAAAATTGGACAACCCTACACAATTTTCTATGAATTTGTAGGTGTTTCCTCTGAGTTTCAGTGTTTTCATTGAGGTTTTATGAAGATAGTTCGTTATCCTTTGAATTGTTCTTAATTTCATGTCTTTTGAACATTGTTTTTAAAGTTTTCCATCAAGCTTATCGCGATTTTGTTTGCTAGAACGGGTTTCTCTTCTCTGACTGCAAGCACTTGATTTTTGGCAACCTTCAAGCCTTTTCTTGATTTTTCTTGGTCATGTACTTTATTTTTTGTTTTGTTTTCACCCTAGGATTGTGGCATTTTCAAATCCGCTCGTTTCGAGCTATCTTAGGTTTTAATTGAAGTTTCCTATCAAAAGATATTAAAGATTTAATTGATGGCCAGTGGGCTTTTTAAGCCTAATTGCATAATACTATGGGTGTATTTGCATGTGTAATGGAAATAAAACTCCATTTTTACATATTCCCATGAGGATACATGAAATTTTAAATGAGTTTACAATGCCAAGGTGGGTTTTTCAACTTTGATTGCATATTTTCTCTTTTAAAATGTTGCTTGTAATTACACATTAAATCTCCATATGTGTTAAGACATCTTCTCTATGCAAAGGTGGAAAATTTTGGAGTCATTGCATGTTTGACATAACAAGACTATGAACTTGAACATGTATTCGAATTCCTAAACTCAATTAGTGACGATTTTTAATGCCATTGCATGTTTTTAGCTTTATATTATAACGTGCAAATGGAATCAAACAACCCGTTCCACCTTATGGTGATGATTTTTAAAGCATTTGCATAAAAGAGATACACATTATAATATGTGAATGTCTTCATGAAACCTATTCTAGATTTATGAAGGGAAAACATTGAGTTTTTAAAACATGTAGAGGATGTGTAAAATTCCATCATTACTTGTATAAAGTGATTTTTCTTTGGTCTTAGCCCGTCCACTCTATGAACTGTGTTTTTGAAGTGGATTGCACATTTTTAAAATTTATGAGTATATCTTCGAATGTGTAGAGGTTCACTTAAAACCAGTGATGTCCAAAGGTTGTCTCGCAGGTCTGAACCCTCCATAAAAAAAACCTCAATATTGATGACTTCTTAAAGCTCGTGACTACAACCAATTTTGTTATTACGATATACAATATGGTTTAAGAAGCCCGTATAGAGCATTGAGGCTGTCTTTTCTCTTAAAAGGCTAGGATGGTGATTTTGAAGCATTCACATCCTATATGAATGTAATTTTGGTGTCGTTTTAAGCTTTAGAAGCTACGTCCATTAACGACATTTTTGGGAGCATTTGCATGCTCATTGAAATGTGAAAACTCATCTTAAAACCTGTCATTTCCTCTTAAAACTCATTTTAAATTTGCATTGTGTTTCACAAAGCCCTTCAAAGGGCATAACTCGCGCAAACAAGGGAGAGAAAAAAGAATTTTTGAGGTGTGACTTCAAGCAAGAAACCTATCAAGGGCATAACATCATTTTTCAGCTTCTCTCTATAGTTTCAAACTGCGTTTTTACTCTCTAGAGCGCCATTCTTGAGTTGCTTTGCATCTCCATTTAAAACTCCAGCAAATAACTTTGATTTGTAGGTTTGAACAAGTCTTCTATTTTGTAGGTTTGAACAAGTCTTCTAGTTGCTATTTTCATGCATTTGAAATCTCCATTATAGAGATATATCACAATCTTTTAGTGACTCATGGAAATGCATTGATTTGGGGAATAATTAGTCAAATTCTTGGTCTATATAACTCTATTTTTGAAGTCTTTTCCTAAATCCAAAAAATCTCTTAGATTTGATTCAGATTTTTCTCAAGAATTTGGAAAAGGTAAGTTTTGTTTGCAATTTCCAGGGGTTTCATTTTCAAGTTTTTGTTGTAGTTTTTATTTTCACGTGAATCTCTCATTTCATTTTTAGATTTGTATTTGTTTTGTTAATTTTTAAATCTTTCTCCTGTCGTCTCAATTTTCTCCAAAGTTGTATATGCAAGAGCTTCATCTCACTTGCATATGCAGATAGTATTATAAACTCCGCTCTAAAAATATGAAATACTCCAAGGAAGCAAGTTACTTTGACACCATGCAAATGCAAGCTAAAAGCACACTTTCAAGCGCATTACATATTATTTCCACGCTTTTGTTAAGGATGTAAATGGACTTTAAATTCTCATTTATACACATTATGAGCTTTCTGGTTGACTTATAGTGGGACCTAAAAAACCCACCTATTAGTGAATAATTTCCCTCTTTGTATATATGTACATAACCATTTCATTTCCTTGCTCCAAACTTGTTGTGCGCATATGTGTAGTGTTTTGGTACTAAAATATACAAGGGTTTTTTAGTACCTTGTAAATTTTTTGCATTTTGACCCCTTATAAGTGTTTTTTGAGCCTATTTTCCCAGATGGAATTTTGAGGATTACCATGCATGTCAGGTGTTCATCACTCTTTTTTTGTCATATGAAGACATCCCAGGTCATCCATTTCAAGTTTTGAGTTAGTTTGTGATGTCTTGTTTTGAGCACTTGTCCATTCTGCATTTGTTGTTTAGGTGTCATTTTGCTATAACAGGTACTGTTTACATCTGAATAACTTGCGTCCTTTTGTGTTTCATAGGCCGCCACTTTGAGAATGTTTAAAATGTATATCATAAAGCCTATATTTAAAAACCCAAGCTTTTTCAAATCCATTTGATAGGTTTTTAGATTCCCCAAAGTTGGTCCCATAGAATTGTCTAGTTTCTCTGTTTTGCCTAGAATACTGAATAGTGTACTTTGAGCTTCTGCAAGTTGTACCCAGTGGAATTCCATAAATAATTGAATGTTCTCCCATATGTTAAACCTGAAAGTGTACTTCCTCAAAGATTTTCAAACTTTGACCAATCCATTTAGCCACTTTGCCAGCTTGATTCCCAATCAGATTTCTGCATATTTACTGAGTTTAAGTTCAGAAAGTTGTAAAGTGCTGACATTGCAGATTTGCACTGGTTGATCAGTTCATAATCTGAGAAAGTTAGTTGAAGTTTCATAATCCACATATGAAATTGAATCTAGGTTCATTGGTTTAGACTTTGAGGGTCTTTCTTGATGGGTTTGTGAATTCAAAATCAAAGAAAATTTGTGCAGATTGACAGTGCTAAACAAAATGAAGTTTATAGAATGGTCACTTTCATAGAGTGATAACTTTTTATCTAAAAATTGTTTTCAAGAATTGATTGTGGGACCATTCTCTTTGCATGTAAACATACTATTGTGAATGATGGTGAAGTCTCAGAGCATGTTTTAGTAAGTCTTGCAATGGCCGATCCAAATGAAGTTTATGTTGTTTCAACACTTACACTTGCACTGCTTGCTGGAATTACCAAAGTTTGATCAGTTGCACCTTGCACCTGAAGTTGAATCCGAAAAAGCCCTTTTGCATGCATATTCATTGTTGATGAATGAATCACTCTGTCAAGTGACGGACTCGCAAGAGTTAATCCAGTATCTTTACAATTTGCATTTTTGGCAAGGTTTGCGTGAATTTGAATACTTCAAGTTACAAATTGAATAAACTTGCTCACTTTGAGTATTATTATCTTTTGGCCCTGATATTTTTAAGCCAATCCAGTTGGAAACCATGCTTAGATGCTGGAGATGAGTGTATTTTCCAGATTGCATGATTCAAAGAGGCTTTTTGATTATTTTTTTAAAACTCATTCCAGAGACTAGTTGTAGTTATGTGGTCAGTTCGCAGAAATGTGAAAAGTTATTTTGAAGATCGCTAGTTTGATACTTTGTGACAAATTTGCACAATGAGTTGTACTTGGAATGTGGAAGCATGGACAAGAGGCATCTTTGCAGAGGTGTTGAAGCAGCGCACAAATATTACTTAGAGCAAAGCATTATTATTATTAAAAAACAAAGTATAATGCAAAGCGCAAAATGTGGAAGACCAGTGTATGTAAAGGGAAATGACAGATAACATTTGAAAACTTTCAAAATATATGCAATAGAAATTTGTAAAACAATGAAGCCTGCCCGATTGACATTAAAATATAACACAAGCATGTGAATGGGCATTGTCACATGGTGGAGTTGAAACACATGATTAATAAAAGAGGCTTGCATAGTAAACATAAAGGGAATGGCCTGCGTAAGTATTGGTGGACCTGCGCAGACAATGGAGGTTTATTTAAAACTTTCAAAAACCAATTTCCAGTGGCCTGCACAGAGCAACAAAGGAGAAGGTAACATGCACATGTCTTTATGTTCTCATTTGCAGGGGTCCCCAAGGAACACATGAAGGTTAAGAATCATTTGAATGAGATTAAACTCCATGAAGATAAATCTGGTTTGTGAAGAAGCCATGAAAGTCATAAACAAGACATAGCAAGAAAAGACAAAATTAAAATGATTGATACTTACACAACCCTAAAATTGGGCACTAGTCCCAAAGTACGGGGGAGCCCTCCTTCGAACTCATTACTGTCAAATAGTCTATAGATGGTAATAAAAAGTGCTGAAAACAGACGATATATTTATATGTCACATGTTGAAGATCATAACATATGAGAAAACAAACAAATTTTTTGTACTCACAAGTGTAACAGATTCATCTTCTCGCTGAAGAGTTCAGCCTGAATTTTGCTTGGAATTTTGTTTAGGTTTAAGTGGCTTCAAAAACCACAAGCAATATTTTAGTAGCTAGTTTAACCATCAGTAATCATATGACAACACTCTATTTTTACAGTCTAGTATAAATACATTTTTATTATTAAAGTTAAAAAGATTTTAAAGATTCTGAAACTCTTTACAAAGAAACACTATCTAAAAGATAGAATATTTCATTTCTAAAACATAAAAACTCATTTAAATACACTGTAATATATTATTACTTACAAGTGATTTGCATACATCAATAAATTAGATAAATCAATCATAAGATATATAAAACTAGTTTCGTAAAGAGATGCAAACTATGTAAAATATTGGTAAGGGGTGGCAAGATCAAGGAAGAACTCAAAAGTACAAGACCTAAGGACCAAACCTAATGCCTCAGGGGCTCATCATAGATGGCCTTACCTACATAACTCGCAAAGACATCGTAGTTCGGGTAGAACTTTAAAACCAGTCTTTTAAAGGATGGTAAAATTGGTTACGCAACCCCTTTCTAGGGTAGAGTCCCCAGACAGTGTCTCCATTGGCTGCCACCCATTTAGGTGAACAAGGATCAGATCCTAATTAGATTCTACCTACAAATAAGTTATACGTAGACCTCCTCATAAGGTTACCTACTCAATGGTTCATAACTACGATGGAGAACCAATTCTTGTAAGATATTAAGGTAATATCCATGATCCCAAACCTACAAGATTTATAATTGTATGAGAGGAGATACATATTACCTAATTCTATGACCACTTATCTTAAAATATAACATATTAGTATACCATGTATATAATTTAATCATATCATGCCTTCCTAACATATGCATTGAACTACTAATATCAATGTCTATTAAATCCCAACTTGACAAGTTGTAAAAGTCAAATTATACTAACTTCACTACTCAAATTGATACCAATTCAACAACCAAAATATACCTTAAAAAATAAGAGTAATTATAATAATTTTATTATTACAACATCGAGACATAAACATCAGTCATTATCTAATAAGTTGCATATTAAATGAGAATCATTTCTTTTTTTACTTTTTCTTTTTGTCTTCTTCCCTATATTCTTGCAGAGGCATATCCATCTCGGGATCGTCATTTCTTTTCACACGTGCATGTGATCTCATTGTCGTTTGTAAAGGCGGGTCCTCTGCAATAAAAAATAAAAGGGTTAAATTAAAAACATATTATCATAATTGGGGTTAATTTAAAAAACATATTATCATAATTGTTACAAGCATTTCAGTACTTTAAAAAACATAAATGTGACGCTCTTTACCTTGTGCAACCACATCTTCCTACCTGGTGACTTGAACCTCAACACGCTCATCAGGAACCTCTACATCCCTTGCAACTACAATACAAAATGTTTTATTAATCCCAACATATTATAATTAAATTTTTATTACTACGCCAAATTCAATTTAAAATGTTTACTTGTATTAATAAATCAATAATCAAAATTCAAATAGAAAATGTATACCTTGAGTACTACAATGCACATCTGAATCGACGTCTCTGTTGTGCTCGGATGGTGTTTCAGGATCGGCAGACTGCATTCCAATGTAAATAATTAGTACATTTATTGACAATATATACATATAAATACAAGACAAATAATGAGAAATGTTAATCATTCAATTTAATACATATAAATATATTCACTTTAAAGTTTTAAACAAATAAATAATCATTGTTTCCTTACTTAAAACAAATATATTCACTTTATGTTGGAACTTAACATCAAATACAGTAATTGGTAAAGTATTCAACTTGAAATAAAAACCAATTAGCTTATTTATTTATTCGACAAATCCACCAGAAGAACTTTGCGCACTCATTGATCAGAATCGTTCAGCCATGACAGTATAGCCTTGTTTGTAGCCTACTTTCTTGTCCTCTTCTAAAATCTTTTGTTTGAACTCCAAGCCCTACATTTTTATTGTAGTGAATTTCATCAAAACTAAATTGATTATAATTTATAAATATTTGCATATGGTTTTTCATTTACTATTACTTACAATTCATGCAGCAAGTTTTGAATATCCACCCGAGTCAAGCTTGTGTTGCCCATGCTTTAGTTTTCTTGCTTCTGTTGCCTTTGATGTGTCAGGCAACCTGTGTGATGTTTGAAATATGTTAGATCACATAAATACAAAGAGTAAATAATATATAATTTCATTATTAAGATTATCATGTACCTTCTTTCCTCGGGTGATACTATTTGTCCACCATGTCTTGCGCGTCTCTCAAGTGCATCTCTTTTAAGATTCTCCCACTCATTCATAGGAATATATGGGACCACTCGTAATAAGGGTTGCATTCTATTTGGGACCTGTAGTTGTCCCTAATATACTTTCAAATTTTGTCCCACTTTCTCAAGGAGCCTAAGTCTTTGAAAGGCGTTGGGTCCAAAAAATTTTATCATAGAGTCAACGAGTTTATCCTTTAACGCTTTATCTTGTGATTGCCACCTTTTAAGAAACAAAACTGTTAGATTCATAAATGAAGTGAAGCTACATTTTAATATACTTTAAGAAAGGGATGAAAGGAAATCTAATCTAGCAATGAAATCAAAATATGATACCATGTGCATACCGTCGGCCCGAAAATGCGCAAACATTCATCATTAAGTTTTCATAAATAGATTATTCCCTGCAAAATAATAACAAGATTATTAGTTATTGCAAGGGACTGCACAGGGGGTTAGTGTATTACATTACGAGTATAAGATTGTATAGTAAAAGAAAGGATCAATATTTAAAGTACTTGGAAGCTGGGCTACTCTCACGGGAAGTCCATCTTTAATGTTCACGAGCAATTGATCACAATTCTCTATTGTTCCTGTACATCTAACACGAGTACATCCAAGAATTTCACCATCGCCTCCTACATAAAATGAATCCAATATTACAAATGTTAGGAATATGAGACCGTTAATAGAGAAAATCTGGTGCTTATTATTGTGTTGTACGCTGCATGTATTTTACTGATTATATATATTGTTTTGCATATATATTAATGATTATGTATTGTTGTGTGTTGCAGAGGAGAAGATGATGCCGTTGTAATTAATTGTCTTTCCTCACAACACATAATACATTAAATATCATTCAATGGCATCTCTACGTAGAAACATGACTCTATGTGGCTGAAGCCACGTAGAGCCATGTCTATACATGGACATGCCTTATCGGGAGCGCTGCATATTATGGTCAAGCAGATATATTAAAGCATGGATTATGTTTAACTATCAGTTAATATTTATCATAACATATCTATGTTACGTTAACTATCAACCGATAGTTACGTAGCAGTACATTGTTATTATCGACTATGTCGATTACTTCTATTAAACATGCCGCTCAGTTAAATAGACCGCTCTCGATTTATATGATAATGATTATATATATATATATATATATATATATATATATGTTTAGAATAATAACAATATAACTTATTTGATGATATCAATCAAATCAATGCTATTATTTTAACACTCCCTCTTAGTGAGAGTGGATTGATACAAATGTGAGTGTTATTTAAATCCCCGATTTAACTCGGAACTAGATTTCACTCACATAATCAATCAGGATTTTTGACATAGTCTGAAACATAAATTTAACCTGGTGAAGAAGATTTATCACAATCCCTGACTTATTCAGAACTGTATTTTAGTGATAATTATAGATATCAAAATATTCAACGCAATCCGAATCAAAACTTGAATCACTTGTTATCATAATCCCCGACTGAATTCGGAACATTATCAAGCTATTGTAGGTCGTCACCTTACAATAGTGAATTTTACACACAAGAAAGATCATCATCTTTCAACATACATAATATTTCAATATTTAACTTTTAATTTTATTCATGAATATTTCAATTTACATAATAGTGAGATTTAATCTCAAAATTAATCACAATTTAACCATACCAAGTTTCTTTCTGAAGTACTCAATTTTCAACTTCGCAAGAGGCTTGGTGAAGATGTCAGCATTTTTTTCTTTTGTACTGATGTAGACCAACTTAATAATATCTCTGTCTACCATATCTCTTATGTAGTGGTAATGAATTTCTATGTGTTTGGAGCAATTTTGAAAGACTAGATTTACAGAAAGTATAATACAACTTTGATTGTCACAATGAATTATAGTAGGTTTTAAGGGCTTACCAAACAATCCAAATAGTAATTTCCTTAACCATACTTCTTTTCGAGCTCCCATTGAAGTGGCCATGTATTCTGCTTCAGTGGAGCTTTAAGTAACTGCTGATTGTTTTCTACTGAACCAGGAAATCATAGTTGATCCAAGACTAAAGAAACATCCTGTAGTACTTTTACAATCGATTGAATTTCCAGCCCAATCAGAATCAGTGAACCCTTGAAGTTGAATCTCAATATTCTCATATTTTAGGCCCATTTCAATTGTACCACATAAGTATCTTAGAATATGTTTGGAAGCTGTTAAGTGGGTCTTCTTTGGTTCAGACATGAAATGACTTAAAACATTTGTAGCATAGCAGATATTAGGATGAGTATTTACCAAGTATATAAGTGACCCAACTAGTTGTTTGTAATATGTAGGATCTATAGGTTATGAATTTGTTACTTCATCCTTGAGCTTATTAAGATTTGTTTCCATTGGAGTGGTTAGTGGTTTTCACTCCATCATTCCAAATCTAGTTAGAATGTCCAAGGTGTATTTCCTTTGATTTAGAAGAATACAATTTTCTTTCTGTAGTACTTCTAATCCTAAGAAGTAGTGTAATAGACCTAGGTCCTTCATGTCAAATTTATTTGTGATATCTTGTTTGCATTTAGAAATGAGATGATCTTCTCCTGTTATTAGTAGATCATCAACATAGAGGACTAGGATTACCATATCACCTTTGGATATTTTGAAGTATATATTAGGGTCAGCTTCATTTTTGGAGTACCCTAACTTGGAGAGATAACTGTCTATTCATTCATACCAAGCCCTGGGAGATTTCTTAAGACTGTAGAGTGCTTTCTTTAATTTGCAGACATAATTATTTCTGTCATGGGTGTTGAAGCCTTCTGGTTGTTCTATATATACTTCTTCTTCAATCGCTCCATTTAAGAATATAGTTTTTACATCCATTTGATGTATCTTCCAACCTTTAGATGCTGCAATGGCGATAATGGTTCTCACAAATGTGTATCGAGCAATCAGAGCAAATGTTTCTTTGTAATCAATACTGGCCTTTTGAGAGAAATCTCTAGCTACAAATCTGGCTTTATGTTTTTCAATACTGCCATTTGAAGCATATTTGATTTTAAATAACCATCTTGAAGAAACGACTAACTTTCATTTAGGTCTTGGTACTACTTCCCAAACATCATTTTTAACTATGGATTGATATTCTTCGATCATTGCATCTTTCCAGGCTTGACATGTTAAGGCTTCTTTAACATTAGGAGGTTCAGATTTTGTGAGT
>MU225962.1:0-11652 GCA_018584345.1 Thuja plicata | reverse complement strand
AGGCTAGGGGAATGGGTTAATTGCAAGTGGGTATTTGATTTAGGGATTTATTTAATTCCTTTATAATTAAATACTATAGCCATGTTTGATTTTGATTTGATTTGATTGGTCGAAATTGATTTAAATTCTATGGCTATAATAGTTAATATAAATCAGTGATAAAAATCACCTGGGATATTAAATTGATTTAAAGAATTATGCCAAGCAGTAACAGGGTCGTTTGGACATAAATCGATGGTATGATCACACTTAGGGAAAATAGGGTCCATAGTTGCAACAGACCAAATTTAGGTGGTTACACCAGTATTAACATTCATATTGTGCAATTAAATCAACAAATGCCATTAAAATGAAATTGAATTAATAAGAAGACAAAGCTCGAATGCCTACCTCAAGTCATGGCTGCCATATACCAAGATTCCAATCTTCCACAGTTAGGGCGGCCCTCTTCGTGTATGATGGTATGCAATCACGAAAAAATTAGAAATGAGCCTTTATTTTTCTTTTTCTTTTTTGTTTATAATCACGTGGGTGTCACAATTATGATGGTACCTTCACTATTACGACAACATCGTGAGCACTTGGAAAAAAATACAAAAATCACACACAAATGGTAGTGCCGTTGCAAATTGGCGTTGAAATTCAACCCCAAATGTTGTAGTGCTTCTCCCTAAAGGCGACCAATTCTATGGAAATTTTTTTGATCTCTTCTTAATGCTACAACATTATCTGCATATCCTCCTTGAAATGGAAAATTTGTTGGAGGTTCTCCTTTGGTGGGGATGTGATACCCCTTAAAGTGGTATTTCATCGTTAGAATAGTTGTCGAATTTGGGATCCTGCATACCAAAGCAGTTGTCAGTAATGTCTTATTGAAAGCATAAAGAATATTCTAACTACCTAAGCTAATTGCAAACTAGAAAATCTCTAAGACCAAACCTATACTAGAGTTTCAAACTTCCGGACCTTCGAAAATCTGAAAAGATAATCAGACTCTGAAAGTTCGAAAGCCCAATCTCTTTGTGCACAAGGTGTAGGAAATTTGGAGGTCCCTTCTCCTTTGGAGCTTTGGAGTGTGAAACTCCAAAAACTTCAATAGACTCTGAAACTCCAAAAAAACTCTAGCAAATGTCAAAATTTTGGACTTTCGGGCTGAGAAAATCCAGCAAAAGTCCGAAGGGCAAATAACTAGTGAAAGTGCATCAAAACTCCAGAACTTTGGACTTTCAGATTGCGAAAAAATAACAAAAGTTTTGGACTCCAAAAAACCAGCAAATTTTTGGACTGCAAAAAATTGGCCACTCCCTTAGCCGTATGCAAGGTGATTGACCTTTCAGTGTTTCGAAGGTCCTTGGACCTCCGAAAGTTTGAAAAAGAGCTAAAACTACTAAGTCTAAAAAAAACTCAAACTAAGCACAAAAAAATGCATCCAACTATCGGGAGCACCATTGAGGCCCACAATATGACTTATTGGATACCTAGTCAAGCTTACCCTAAGGACTCGAAACCACCTAAAAGGATGAAAGACCCAAAAAAAGGAGGTCCCCATTAGGCCAAGTGGTCAGAATGGGGTGTGTGTTTTAGAACCACAATAGGCCTCAACCATTATTACAAATAGGAATAAAGAAATGAGGTCACCTTGCCTAAGGCCCCGTGAGATATCAAAAAGCCTTCAGGTGATCTGTTTAGAAGTATCAAGATTTTTGGGGTTGAATTACAGTTGAAGATAAGATGGATCTATTGATGGGAAAAACCAAAGGCTTCTAAGCATTTGCAAAGAAACCGCCAATCTACTTGGTCATAAGCCTTTTGAATGTCTAGTTTGATTAACATATAGGGTTCTTTGTTTTGTTGAACTGAATGTATAACTTCTTGTAGAATAATTATACCATCAAATATAGATCTGCCTAGGCAAATCTGGTTTGTTCTTCTGATATGATTTTAGATAAAAGCTTTTTTAATCTATATTTTATTGATTTGGAAAGGATTTTATAGACTGTATTACATAATGATATGGACTTGAAGTCTCCTAGTTCTTCAGTGGTTTCTTTCTTTGGTATGAGTGCCAAAAAGGTATTGTTGATTTCTCTTAGTAAGTTTCTTGCCCTTTTAGTGTTTTCAATAGCTTCTCATAGTTTTATGCCCAATAAATGCTAGCACTTTTGAAAAAAGCCAACCTAAAAACCATCAGATCCAGGTGCCTTATAAGGATGTAGCTGGAATAGTGCAGTCTTGATTTCTTCTAGTGTGATTTGTATTAAGGAAGATGGTGTCTTCATGTGTGATAAGTTTAGGGATGGCTTTTAATAACTGAGTTTGTGCTTCGAAGTCTAAATAACCCAAATTATTAAAGGTAATATAATAAAACTCTACAAATTCCTTTTTTATTTCCTCTGGATTATCAATCTCTTCTTCTCTTAGACTTTTTATTTTTATTTTTAGTATTATATTGATATTTTTTCTATTTTTTGTGTCATGAAAAAAGTAGTGTTTTATCACCTTTTGACAACCATGTTTCCCTCATTTTTTGTCTCCAAAATATTTCTTCCTTAGATAGTAGCTCTTTGTATTTCAATAGTAGTTCATTTTCTCTAAAATAACTATCTTTGTCCATCCCATCATTAATTATTGTTTCATTTGGTGTTTTGATTTCTCTTTCAACTTTTGATTTTTCTTCAGAGATGTTTTTAAAGTGTCCTTGTTCCACTTTAATATTTTTCGTTTGAGTGATTTTAGCTTGGACACAAAACAATACATCTTTGATCCTTCGTAGATCTCCTCCTGTCGCCATTGTTCAAGAAGATTCATGAAGTTTGCATCTTGGAACCACATATTATCAAATTTGAAGGGGTTGTTGTGGGGGCATATGATCCTCTTCTATTTCCAATCTAACAGGGAAATGCTCTGATCTTGACATTTTCAGAATCGATGTAGAAAAGGTATTGTTGAAGGTTCGAAGATCCCCTTTGAACAAAAATCTATGAAGTTTTTTAGTGATGTAGCATGATTGATCCATTTTGTTATTCCATGTAAAGGAGTCATGTGTCATGTTAATACATAGAATATTGTTGGTGTTCACCCATTCTCTGAAATCTTTAAGGGATTGAGACTCTTGCTTGACTCCCCCACACTTCTCACTCAGGATTATGATTGCGTTGAAATATCCCCCCACTACACATAATTCATGTCTCTGGATTGTCTGAAAAAACCTCTATTTCATTCCACGTATCCTTTTTTGCCTGTTGTATTGACTAGGCCATACACGTTGATGAGGAAAAAACTCAGCAAGTTATTGATGTTCCTAATCCATCCACCCATCCAATTAGATCTTTTGATGTTGGTCTCAAATACAAATTTCTCGGGGTCCCATAGTACAACAAGACCTCTTGAGGCACCTACAGAGGATACACTCTCACATCTCCATAAGCCAATTCTTTTCTTAAATTTGTTCATTTCTTCTTCAGATAATTTTGTTTCTTGAATGAGTATGATTTCATATTCTATTAAAGTGATAGAGTGTTTTAATAAAATTTGTTTGTTATAACATTTCATGATGTGAGTTTCATTGGCCCTTGGGAAGGACCTTCCCCTTCCTAACATAAAATAAAGATAAGCTTGGTCTGATTCTCTTCCATCCCATCGCAAATCATAAGTTCAGTTTGCGCTTTCCTTACTCTTTTCTTAAGGGTCTTACCATAATTTGGACTTTCTAGACCATCACAAGTAGTCGATATGCCCAATTTAACTCCCTCTCTATCATTAGTGAGTTTGTTAAGAGCTTCTCCTTCTACTATGTCACCACCTATTTCCTCTTGTTCAAGTATCTCTTCTACCATCTGCCCTTCCACCTCTCTGTTAATCTCAGGTGGGTTTTCATCTTCGATATCTTCCTCATCCAGTTCTTGATTGATTCCAATAATGTTGTAACTGGCTTCAAGTTCAGGAGGAATCTGAGTGTTCTATGTTTCGTCTATTGGATCTCTATGCTCCTTATTTGGAGAACTATTGTTATCTATCTCATCTGAAGCAACCATCTCGGTCTTATTTTCATTGGCGGCCTTAATTGCTTTGGCTTGTTCCTTGAGCTTATACCGAAATGTGAGTTCTTCTCTTACCTCATTATGGATTGTCATACTCTCCATCATTAATTAAGAATGAAGGTTCATGTTTGCTTCCATTTTTTGTCAAATTTCATCCTGATTTGTATATAAAGTATTGGTAAGACCCTCATCATGTTGAATATTCTCATCTGGGACTAGTGTAGTGGGACTAATTAATGTTTCTGCGTTATTATCTATAATATTAGTAGGGTTAATTTGAGCTTCTGAATTGGCAATAATATAGTTTGTGTTATTAGTTATTATTTCGAAGCCACCTCCCTGTTCACTTAGTTTAAATTGAATTGATGGGTCCATTGCAGGGATATCGGCCTTAGGTAGTAAACCAAGGTTCTCCAAGATGGCAGAAGGGGAGATGAATGCATTTGAAAGATTAAGTCTACTATCTTCACTTAGTCCTAAGTATGTTCTAGGAAATACTTCATACAAGCCAAGTGTAGTGGATAATTTAATAGATTTGGTTTTACACAAAGGGTTTGCTTCGACCAAAATTTTAAGCTCTCCAGTATCATATCCAGGTTTTTCAAAACCAAGAAAGGATCCTATGTTGTTACCAATGATTTCTAGGACCTCCCAACAGATAAACTCAACAAGAAGGTGTCCTAAACTATACCAATTAGGGTTTGAAGCAGGTTTGAATGACGATGCTCCAAAATTATGGAACTACTCAAAAAAAAATGAAATGCATCACCATTAAACATCAACTTAATACTAGAGAGAAAATAATTTTTAAAATCCTCTATTTTACATTCAATCATAATAAATTTTCTAGCAAGGTGAAGAATACTTACCTGATCGTGAAAAGATTTTTTCCACCAACTCTCCATTTTTTCCATTCCCTAAAATAGGGCATCCCCACATTGCCATCAAACCCTTCTTTTGCATATTGTTTGTCATTGATTTAAAGACATCCATCTGGATATTGACTGGTTGTGCCCTAATTTCCTTTTGTGGAATCGTTTGATCCTTACCGAAATTAGGGCTTTTTGGCTGAGCGGTAATATTGATGTCAGATTTTGGCTTTTTGGCTGAGTGGTAACATTAATGCTCCACAAATGCTTAAGCACAACAAGCCTTGGAGACCTCAAGAAAGGCAAGGAGACACCATGAGTGCCAATCTACAACAAAATGTACAAGAATCACAACCCTTGAACTGGGTTTCGGATGCATCACGCACTATGGGTTGGGATGGCAGACAACATGGAGCACAAGGTAGTGGGTTACCCCTTGCACCAGAATCATCTGAATGGATCACAGGATGGATGCCACGAGATATGACATCTCATGATCAACAGAATATGGGGGCTACCGGTTGGGTGTCGGCTACAACTAAGGTAGGCGCAAGGGTGTCGGTTATGGAATGGCCTCACCATTCGCATCCAGTTGCTGCGGAGGATGTGGAGATGCAAGAACAACGCAAGTAGCTGAAAGCGTCAAATTTTGCATTTTTGTATAGTTGCTGATATAGTTGACCCCTTGATAGTGTCTATTTTTTAAGGAAAAAATTTTTGTTATTGATATTTCGGGATTCAAATGACACACAATATCCTTTTTTGGGAGGTATACATGGGTCGGGTATCATAGGGCTACCGGTTTCAGCGTTATCCAATATGGATCAGCATCGTTGCCGACAATGGGCATAACCAACACAGATCATATCAGACATCGACCCATCCGACACCGACGGATTCAGCAACCAACACAAATTACCGCCATTGCTGACGAAATTTTTTGTTGTTGATATTTAGGGATTCAAATGACACATAATATCCTTTTTTGGGATGTATACATGGGTCGGGTATCATAGGGATAACGACTTTATTTCTATCTGACATGGATCACCATTGTCGCCGGCAATGGGCACAACCGACACAGACCATATCAAGCATCGGCCCTTCCGACACCGACGGCTTCAGCAACCGATACAAACTACCGGCATTGAAGACACCGACATACGATACCGATGACAAAAAGACCAACACTGGCCAACCGACAAAACCGACAACACAAGCACCGCCGGGTATAATTGACAAATGACACTGATCACCAGAGACAACCGATCAGTAATACTGATGTTTTGTATTAAGCCAAAGTGCTTTATTTTGATTATAGGCAACATTTGATGCTATAGTATGTTATTTTGACCAATGTAATAGGGAGGTTACTTTATCTCTGATTATAAAAAATGTATTTGAGCAAGGATTCTGGGTTTTCTTGTTGGTTCTTTCCCGGAGGAGCTCTTGAACCAGCTTCTATTATTAATATATATATATTTAGTGGCTTGCCCACTTTTGTTTAAAAAAAAAAAACATTGATGTTAGATTTCACCTTTGGGGTTTGGGGCCGAATGTGTGGCCTTTGGATGTTGGGAGGAGGAGGAACTTTAGAACCAAGTTTAATACAGTTTGGGAGGAGGCAAACTACTTATTTGATAAGGGAATCACCCATATGCTGCGAATTTTAGTGGAATAGTAAGATTTTCATTATTGGCCTTTTCCACATTTCCAATGTTGGGAGATTTTGTTGTACAATAATGGGGATGTTGTGATCTGCGGTGGTGATCCTTATGATGGTCTTTCCTTTGCCCAAATTGAAAAACCAGCGGGCTGTGTTGTCCATTACCCCTTCTCCCATTTTCATGGCGTAGGATTTTCTTGGATTCAAGAAATGGTTGGAGGATATGGATCTGGTAGCCCTGCTAATCCTTTGCTTGGTCTTATTGCTAACAACCACATGCCAATCCCCAGCAAGATCACTGTTCGACGAATGAAGCTTAGGCTGTGGAGTCTTGATTTTTTGCATTTTTCGCTGATCGTTGTATCTTTTAGAACTTGATATCCTTTCTTGTATTCAAGCCCATGGATTATTAAGAGAATTGATAGAGATAAATAAAACACCTAAGATGCAAAATTGGTTTTAAAAGCAAATATTTAGGTTGTGGTTATAACAAAACTTATCAGATGCTTGATTTGAATAGACTAAAAAAAAATTGAACCTTTCTCTTTGGTCTTAAATTATCTGCTTCAGGGGAGAGTAATAATTCTCCTTCTTCCATATCTTCTCAGAGCACATCTTCAGTTGTTGTTTTTACGCTTCTAAGGGGGAGCACATCTTCAGTTATTGTTTTTACGCCTCTAAGAGGATATTCACATGTACTATTAGGATGGAAATAATCCCTTACCCCTTAAAATATTTTGATTCTTTCACTAGAGGAATATTTGTGAGATCCTTTCCTTCGAATTTCCTTTACCAAAGTTACTAGCTCAACATTTATATTAGACTTCTTGGGAGAATTGAATACAATACCATAATCTTTCTTCCTTCTAACTTCCTTAATATTTGATTTCTTGACACTCTTGGATGATTCTAGACATCATTTACCTTCTTTTCTTCTAGATCCACTTTACTAATCTAGGGAATAATTTCTTGATTTACACTGCGCTCCTGATCTGTCTTCTCTCCCTCTAGTACGTTTGCATTTGCATTCTATCCCTACACCAGGTTATCTTTCTTTTACCTCTCTTTCTATATATGATTATCTAAGTCCTTTGTTTGCTTATGGCTGTCCTCAAACCTGATCTCAAGAGGAGTGAGTTGTTTTTACTTACCTAGAACCACTACATTGACCCCATTTATTGGCTTGTTTGATGCATCACTAAGATGACCAAATTTTCTCTAGTTCTAGTAAAATAAGCTAGCATTTTCATACTCCAAAGTATAAATCCACCAACCAAATTTAGATCTAAGAGCTATCGTCGAGGTAGGAATAAAAGTATTTACTACAACATTAACACACTCTCACAAAAATCAAACATGATTTTTGTTGCATAACCTTACCCACGACTAGTAAAGATCTAAAGGAATTAGCTATTCCTCTAAAAATATTATAATTTGAAAACTCCAATGGAAAACCTTCGAGCCTAAACCATTGTCAAACACCCAAAGTCCCTTAATTGAAACCCTAGTTAGATCTTTGCGACTGACAAACCTAAAAAGAAAAAAGTTGTTAGATATGGTAGTAATAATAACACTAACTTTAAGTTTCCGCACATCATTTTCTTATCTTCTAACCTAATCAACATTTGGATAAAAGGCAAGGAACTTACCTACTAATGAGAGCTTATGTTCTTTTGACATATCATCTATTAGCTCATTTGGGATGATAATTTCTAAACCTTCCATAGAACATGTAGTTGAATGTGAGTAACTTAGCTGTGGATCTGCCATATTGGGGGATTTGCTGCTCATCAGTTTCTCCATATATGAAATAGGATCTTCATTTTCAAAGAGAGAGTCTGAACCTAGTGGCGGTGAAGGGGAGACTAAACCACCGAGTAGAGGATCAACTTTCAATGTTGTTTCTCCTTGTTGTATAGAATCAAATCAACATATTTGGGTGGGGAGCCTCATGGGCCCCCTCGCCTAAAATACTCATTAGAAATAGGGAGCATTAGAAATTCAAAAAGCAGTTGGTGTGGTGAGTTCAATAAGAGTTTACTTTCCTATTCAAATATACCTTTATGAATTGTTAATAACTCTTTAGTTTCATTATCATCAAGAATAAACTTTTTTTGTGACATTAGACCTTACAACATACATCTAGCAAGGTAAAGTTCTTATAGCTTATGGTATAGAGTAATTGACTAGTTAGAAAGATCAATAATCTCAATTTGTAAATTAATAAATTTAACATCTAGACTCATTTTTACCTTGGATTCATAGAGGAAGTTAAAGTATAGAGCATAATTATCATTTTTATTTATCTATTCATTAGTCCATTTCTATTAATTTTGTTGACCATTTTTTTCTCTCAAGCATTATCAAACATTGAATTCCTCAATACAAAGAATGACATTAATATTAAAGGGTAAGGGATATATGTTTTGCGCAATAATAAGGAAATTTTATATATGATTTCAAACTCAAAGCCAATATATGTTATCAAAGTAAATAAAAATATAATAATTTGAAGTCATATCTTTATGCATTAATAAATTTCATCACGGTGAGTTAATTAAATAATTTTATAAAAATACGCTTGATATGAACTAAATGTATACTAATAAATGGGAAACAGAATAGAAGGAGCACATATGTAGCCTTTCACTTTATCATAACCAAAAAAACAAAGCAATATTAGATGAAGCGCTTTAATGCAATAAAAATGTTAAAATTTATTTAAATTATTTGGAAGGGAAGTAGTGCTTGAAGGAAATAATTAAATAAACTTGATTTTGCTCAAATTGAAGTAATTTTTAAAAATGAATATTTCTTTCATAAACTTGATTTTTCTCATAAGCTCACATTTTGTTGGAATACTCATCTCAACCTTTAGATCTTCTATCATCATGCCCAAAATATTTGATTTTTGGCCCTCGTGGTCAAGTTCTTGCAGGCAAGGTAGAGCATGCATGGAGGTCCCTATAGAACTTTATTATGTTAGAGAAATGTCTATCTACCTTGAAATAATAAATTTGAGGGGTCTTAACATATGAATACCACCCTTTGTTGCTTGATAAATTAAGGGATGGAAGCTTTTGGAAAAAGATGGATGACTTGTGAAATGGACCCACTAGGTGCTAGTGCTATCAAACTAATAATAATTGAAGTTTTAGGGATAGAAGTAGAAATCTCCAAAAAATTGCAATTTATTGTTTCTTGCTTCGCACATTTAGATGTTTCCTTAAAAATATGAATTGTTGCATAAAATTAGTCGAACAATAACCCTATATTTTTTTACCTAAAAAGTTACATTTTTTTTTTTGTCAAAAAGTCAAGGGATGGGATTTTTTTAAATTTTTCTCCTAACTCTAGTCCATAATTTCTCAAAGCCTTACGTCATATATTCCTAATTAAATCCTAATAAATTAAAATAAACCTAATATTTTGTTTTAACTAGTCATTTCAAAGAAAGGTTTTTGGTTCTATTGTTTGAGGCTCCTTGTATCTTCTTTTTGTTCGCTACTAAGGTAATTCCCTCCACTAATTCTTTATCTTTCTCTCCACCGAGTCCAAGGATAGATGTTTTCTCTTTCTTAATAGATGAGATGAATACAAAGGGTTTGGTAACTTGGTTGTTTTTGTATTAATGTAGCGTTGTTGAGCTACCAAGTCGTGAGAGACCTCCTTGAAAGAGTCAAGCACATTGAAGCAGAGAACATGTCACTTTGAATTTAACCATAAGTATGGTGGAAACAGAGCATAAGTAAAGAATAAAACCAAAAAAACATGTAAAAACCACCATGTAAATAAGGCCATCAATTTGTTGTAGAGGATTGTGTAGTAGAAATCTCGTTTAAAATTTATCATAGTAGAGATATGATATAATTACATACTTGGAATGCAATTATTGGGTCAAATATAGAGGCATTTGTTGATTGACAATTGACTTGTTTGCATCTAATTTGGATAATGATGCACATCATTTCATTGAATAGATAGGGCCACATTCTTAGCACAGACAAAGGTCTCATGAACACAAGAAGGCCATTTGCAACACCTATGGATATTTTATTAGTTTCTATCATTTCGAATAAGGGTTATAATCTAAAATTAAGAGGAAAGTCGAAAACATTACAATGAAGTATTAAAGGGGGTTAAATTGATTAGCATTGATACATATAACCTATCCAAAAGTAGTAGAGTGGCTAAATTACATGTAGAAAAGTGTAGCAAAATTTAGTGAAGGAAAATCATTCTAAAGGAGGCATTGAACTATTCTTGGAAGCAAATAATTATGAAAAGTTTTTGCGGGTAATTGTGATTTGTCTTAGCTTGATTGTTGTGTATAAATATTGTAATATAAAAAAGAGATTGTGCTTGTGAAGTGTTTCAATTGAAAATTGTGTACTTAGATGATTGTTGCACTAAAAGATAAAGAGGTCAAGCACTATTGGAATTGTTCACTTATATATTTGTCTTCTTTAAACTAAACACCAAAACCTGTCATAACTTTAGAAAATGACAATATCATAATTTTACATACAAAATGCAACAAGTTAAATTTTGAGAACTGTAAAAGAATTGAAGCAATCTTGAGAACTATAAAAATTATGTCAAGAATTTTTATCTAACTTTGCATTCACCCAAAATTTCAAGACATCATATAAATACGCAATACATACATCTTTAAATAGACGATAGTTAGATAGGATTTATATTCTAGAAGAGAAAAGATACAAATTGTCTTAGATAAGATTTTATAAAATGTAATACTAATAAAGAAAAAATAAAAAAAATTTAATTTAAAAGAGAAAACAAAATATTCACTTAAGAACTTACAAAATCTAATAATAATAATAAAGAATTGAATGTATTTTTTCCTACTTTCAAAACCAAATAAAATGCATTTAAAAACATCAAATCTAATAATAATAAAAATTAAATGCATTTTTTTAATGTGATTGAAAAAAAAACTTATAAAATCTAATCATAATAAAGAATTGAATGTCTTTTTGTTCTTTAAAAATTAAAAATCTTTGCATTTAAAACTTATTAAATGTAATAATAATAAAGGAAATTTATTCTAAAAAAA